>JAWNPC010000338.1:1257500-1472500 GCA_035045365.1 Drosophila leonis | reverse complement strand
ATTTTCTTTTTTGCAAATATTTTCCATAAAATTTTGCTGCTTCTGCTTTAGTTTTTGGATTTCTTTAAAAAAAAACGTTTTTGTTTTTCTGTTTGTGATTTTTCGCTTTTGGTTTTAACGCGGATTTTCATGAGTTTTTCAATTCGTTTTTTTTTCTGATTTTATTTTTGATTTTTTCAATATTTATTTCAAGCGTCGGCCTTAAATCCCTGTGAGCTTCAACCCGATTTTTCAACTTGACTAAATTTTTCATCTTCTTCTTTTTGTTTTCAGCATTTGTGGATTTGCATTTCTTTGGCATCGTTGTTGTTGTTGTTGTTGTTGTTGCATTGGATACACTCACCTGACGAAATGCGAAACTCAGCAAATGCGCGTCAAAACGAATGCGTAAACACACTACAATTGCAGTTAAATATTTTCAATTTTTTTTTTTAATTTCAAATACAAATTTCTCACATTTTTTTCATTTTTTTTTTTTTTTGGTACACAAAAGTAAAACCGACGCGAAATTCTTTACTTCGTTTTTCGTTTTTGTTTCTATTTGAAATGCGTAAATCCCTTTTAGCTTTTCCGATAACACAATTCGAAATGTATGCAAATGAGTTTTTCGAAATATTTTTCGAAATGTTTATTCGAAATATTACGTTTTTCTCTCTCTCTGAATTTCTTGTGCTGTGTTTCCTGGTTTCTTGTGATTATTATTATTGACTCTGTGAAAACTTGATAAACAGCTGCTTAAAGACTATAAATTGTTTGATTGCTTGTTTGATTGACTGTTTGATTGATTGATTGATTGATTGATTGATGGTGTTTGTTGTTTCTTAGTGCTAGCAAAGTAAATGTTTAGCTTAAACTAATTTGAAATGATTTGTCTTTTGTTTCACAAAGATGAAATGCAAATGAAGAACTGCAAACATTTTCCACTTACCGGAAGTGCTGTTGTCGTCTTGCTGTGCCATGCGCTGATCTTTCCCGCTCTTTGATCTCTTTGTGGGCAACGAGTCGCGGCTTTCCTGCAAATTGTTTCAAGTCACAAGATTAAAAACAAGCTGGGAGAGATAGAGAGAGTGCGAGAGAGAGAGAGAGAGGTCAAACTTACATTCAGTTCATCGTGGTGGGCAGATTCTTGTTGATTGTCATCGGAGCCATCATCATTGCCGGAATACGAGTCATTGCCCAGTTTGCCATTGCCCATGTCCGAATCCTATGGACAATTAAAAGTTACAAATTAGTAAGACTTATATGATATGACTTATATAACTATAAGTTAGACTAAGTTACTAACTAATAAAATCTAGAATCAAAGAATCAGAGATCAAAGTTTGTCTATAGAAAGATATGCAAGGCTTATATGATATGATAGTATATACATAATCTAAGCTAAGCTTGAGCCTGAAGCTGCTTGATACATATTTTAAAATTTTCATTGAATAAAACAGAAAATCGAACTCTATTGAATCTTAAACTGAGTTACTTCTACATAATATATAAAGTATTAATATTTTTAACATAATTCATATATACAGCAAATACAAAGTATATATAGAAAGATTCAGTTATAACTGCACAACTACAACTCAACAACATCAACTTAACTTTAAGCCTGACAATACAATGAACTCGACTTATAGCTACTAGTGTACAGGGTATTCAACCTCTGCTCCGCTTTGGCCACTTACATTCATAATGCCCTCACGTTCGTATTCGTCGTAGTCATTGCCTGTGCCATTCGAGCTGCCCGAGAGCTTGCGCGGTCTGCCGCGCTTACGTTTGGGCATCAGCGCTGTGCTCAGCAACGGCGTTTGCTGTAGCTGCTGTTGTTGTTGCTGCTGTTGCTGTTGTTGTTGCTGTTGCTGCTGCGTGGCAGCCTGCAGGGCGGCCGCTGCCGCATTGGCAGCCAAGACATTCGACTGTTGCTTGCGCTGCTGCGGCACCAGGTACGGCTGTATGCGCTGCAATTGGGGCGGCGCTGGGGCGCTTTCCGCTGAGGTGGGCTTGTCATCGTTGACCTCGGTGAGGCCCTTGATGCGCAGACTTTCGGCGACGCGCAAAAAGGCGGTTAGGCGTTCCTGATCGACAGACACCTCGCCCCGATACATAAAGTCCAACAGGGATTTCATATCCGAATAGGGCACATCCTTCAATATGACAATCGGATGCTTCTCCGGATGATTGATGAACAGTGCATTGAAATATGGACTGCAGGCGGATAGCACCATCTGTCATTTGGCAAAGTAGTTAGAGAAAAGCATACTTGGCTTTAGTATTGATTTAAATTAATATATAATTATAGTATATGGATATACCTTGTGTGCCTTCAGGTATTGACCCTCGACGGCCAGCGTCACATCTGTGAAGGTCTCAGCGTGCAGCAGCTGATCGAAGACGGATAACAGATTGCTCTGATGATTGTTCCAGCGCAAACAAAATCGTTGAGATGCCATCTTCATTTGGAAGCCGTTTTGTGTGGGGGGTTTTTGTTTTTTATTATTTTACAATTACGTCAATTGGGCGTTGGAAATGTGATCGAGGAGGATCGGCCGTGTGTGCCGTTCGCTTATGTTTTGCATGCAATTTTATGTTCACAAATATCCTTGATGTCCTTTTTATTTCAATAGTTCCTTAACATTTTGATGTTATTATCAAAGAAAGCTGTAAAGGGAATCGAGTTAAATTAATATTTAATATTATTATTATTATTTTAGATTTTTCCTGATTAAGTTTGGACTAATTAATAATCAAATTTATTTCACTTTAAACTGTTTTGTTCGCTCAAGCGAGCTTTCACTGTACTTCATTTGTTCCCAATATTATTGGATATTGCATGACAAAAGGATTGGCAAATGGAAATAAGTTTTGAGAGAGTGACGAAGGGCAGCATTGGGGCAGGGGTTGGGCCACAATGAGCTCTAGCTCAGAGCGCTCGACGCTTCGTCACTCGTCGCTCATAAATTAAATGCAAACCAAATTTAATTTAACAGACGACCCGCCAGGTCAAATAGACGGCAAAGGTCCGAATATTATGCAGGCAGCGCGACTGTAAGGCAGCCAAGCAGGCAGGCAGGCAGACAGGAAAAAAAAAACTAAATGAGGAAATCTAAATGGAAATTTCAAATGTTTCAAATGGGCAAATTACAACAGTAACAATAAGAACAACAGCGACAACAGCAGCAACAGCGACAACAGCAGCAACAACAAAAACACACCCACACAGATGCATACACACACACACACACACACACACACAAGCACCGATCACGCAGCGTGGAGCGAGAGCCTCTCTATGTGTGTGTGTGTGACTCGATTTGCCTGTCTGCTCTACCCAGTAGAACAGTCATGCATGCCAAAGGCACAGGGAAATTCACATGCATACACAGGGAAACTGTATATACGAGAGCTAAATTTTCTTGCAATTGAAATATAATATTATTATTATTATTATTATAATATAATTTGTTGTATTTTAAGTCGTGTCCATTTGGCTTTTGTTTAAATGCTGTCATCCATTTACCGTGTTGTATATTCAGTCGGCTATTCTACTCAGTAAGGATATTTGCATAAAATTTCCCAGACTCAAGAAATACCGTTGGGTATTTATTTTTATTTAGGCTATTTTGCTTATGTATGTGGGACGACGACAACTGTTATGGACGACGCGTGCATGTGTGTGTGTGAGTGTAGACTTGAAAACTTGCCAAAGGGTGTGGAAGCTTAGAGAAACAAATTAAAACGAACGCAGCAAGAGAAACACACACACACATATACATATATACAGTCAAATAAACACACGTACACGTACACAGCTTTAGCAGCAGGCACGTAAATTGTGTAAAGGAGAATGAGCAAAAGTTTACACAGCAGCAAAACTCATTAAATTTTTCGAGTTGCTCGAACTGGCATAAGAAAATCTTGGTAGAACGCTTCAGATCCAGCATATCCAAGTATATGGAGACACACGCACACACACACACACACACCACACTTACACACACACACATTGATAAATATTGTTCATAGCACTTATCACTTGATTCATTTTGCCTTTATTTTTTGTTTCTTCTTCTGTTTTCTTTGCTATCGTTGAAACTCCTTAGCATGCTCACACAGACACACACACACACACATACACATTCCGATCGTCTGTCTAGCTCTGCTTTCCTTCCCTCTTGCACTTGTTGCTTATGTTTGCCGAACGTTCGCTCTTATCTTATCGCACGACTCTGCTTTGTACACTTAATTTAAAATCATTAATTTTACAATTTCACTTGCTGTCTAATTATTACACACATGCCTTTCGTTTTTTCGATTTTGTTTATGCTTTTGCTCTTGCTCTTGCTCTTTTGCCTTTTCTATTTCGTTACTTTTTGTTAGTGCAATTTTCGTAGTAATTGTTATTGTTTCGTAGTGCACTTGTCCAAATTAATTGAATGGGCCGTACGTCACTCAAACCGAACTCACTCTCTCTCTCTCTCTCTCTCTATCCCTCTCAGAGAGCGCGAGAGGAGAGTAAGCGTTAGACACTTGCCGCATATTTCTACATAAAAACATTGCCGCTCTCTCTTACACACATACACACACACTTAAACATACACGAGCACTTAAGCGCACGACAGCAGAGAGCTTTTAAAGTTCCATAGTAGCTTTTGCAGCAGTAAAAAAAATTTTTTTGCTTTGCCGATCTAGCGCAGTGGCATTAATAAATAGTTTTTGTTTGTGCTCACATACTACTTGCATAGTTTTTATTTTAATTTTTTTCATTTGAAATTCATTTATAAATTGTGTTGATTTTGTTGTAATATTTCTAAAGAACCAAAACAATCGAGCTGCCGCTTACTTTATGCACAATGGTATTTATTTAGTTGCTCGAGTCGAGCTAGGTTTTAAGTTATGTTTGCCGCTGACACGTCCTCACTTGAGCAGGCCTCACGAGCGAATGAGCGAAGTCAAAACGAATAAAGTGAACAAGTCAAAGTCCTCGCGCAGGAAGCCGACTGCGCAGCCCCGACACGCACGCACGCACACACTCACACTCACATGCATACAATCGGACACACACATACACATACGTACATACATACATACACATACACGCAGGCGCACACGGATAGGGAGCATGATAAGCGTTCGTTGCTAAGGGGTGGGAGGCGGACCTTGCGGAGATCACTTTACATGCGCTTATTTTTACACCCCCTTGCGATGGCAGCAACAGCACACACGCACACACACATACACAATCATGACAACATTTATATACATATGCATATGTATGTATGTATGTATGCATGTGTATTTTCAGGCAGTTTTGGGACATGCACGACTTTTGAAACAATTTCAATGGGAGGCGGTTGGCAAAATCATTTTCACATGTTTCACAATTATTTTCATTTTTTTTCTTTCTTATATGCACCTTTCTTTGCTGTTTCCCGTTAACTGCTGACGCCTGCTGTTTTCCTTTTGCTTAACTTTTACTTTTTGTTTTTGTTGTTGTTGTTGTTTTTGCACGTTTTGTTTTAATTTTAACTTTGCAACAATCGCTTGTTTTTCTTGTCGTTTCGTTGCCCGAAATTTTCAAATGGAAATTTTCACAATTCAGCGCGAGTGAGATAGATATAGAGTGGGAGAGGGGGCGCGTCGACCGAACGAACGAACGAGCGAAACGCAATGAAAATCTCTTTGCCGCCAAATTCGTCCGTCTCGTTTGACACCAATACACTGACTGAACGATCCTCGGCTCCTAAACGACGAGCCAAGCGACGGCCGAGGCCTCTGCTGCTGCTGCCGCTGTTGCTGCTGCTGCTTCTTCTTCTTCTACTTGCCCGCTTATTAGCTTCTTGCTACACAAGCACGCACACAGAGAGATACACGCACACACACATGGACAGCAATCCTACATCCGTCGGCCACAGTCGTCGCTGTACGCCAGTTGCGCAGCCAGCGGCGCAGTCAACGTTACGCTCTCACAAAAGGAACGAACAGTTGATGGCCGAGTCCCCAAGTCTCCAAACGACGCTCTCTTGCGCTCTTGCTGTCTATATCTCTACACTTGTATTTGTTGTTGCTGTTTTCGCTGCGTTCTCTCGCTCGCGCAGTCGGACGTCGGTTCGCTGCTTGCGCCTTTGACTTTTTGAATTTTTAATTTCCCTTGCACGCGATGGGGCCTGCGAGAGGGAGGTGGTGAAGGAGGAGGAGGTGGGGACGGACGAACGGACGTGCCAACAACGTTGACGAAACGGGGTTATAAAGAAAAACATGATGGAAAAAAAGAAAAAGCTAGAAACAACATTGGGTGCCGCACCGCAGCAGCCGCTTATGTCGCTCTACCTCTATCTCGCCCTCTCTCGCTCTCACTCACTCACTCTGTGTAGTTGTAATTGTAAGGGCAATAGGCGGCACTTGGGTTGGGCTGTCGGGCTGCTCTGGGGTTGGGCTGCAGTCTCTGCCATTGCCTTTGGTTTTTCCAACTGTGTGTGTGTGTGGTTGGCTTGGCTTGGCTTTTGCGGCAATTGGAAAAACATGTGGAAACTTGAGCCAGCGACGCAGGCCTCATACAACAACAACAAAATTAAATTGTCTCTGTATGTGTGTGTGTGTGCATTTGAAGGAGCGTTTGTGTGTAGGCAGGCACTTGTATTGGTGCGGCATTACGTAAGCAACTGTAAATTCTACAAATGAAGCGTACAGGCGAATGACGAATTTTCAAATTGGAATCCTATAAGCGCTGCGCAATTGGATTGTTATTTTTTTTCTTTTTTGTATTTGTACTTATTTTTGTTGTTTTGTTGCTAGCAACTTTTAAGCTGCCAAATGTTTTGCCTCTCTCTTTCTCTGTGCTTATCCTACACACCTACATATATACGTGCTGCTGCTGGCTGCTGCTGTTGTTATTGTTTTTGTCTATTCTACACTCTTTAGGCGTAACGGAACCCGCCGCTGCCCTTGCCTAATGCTCTTACAACGGAAGCGAGTGCT
Organism: Drosophila leonis; assembly: GCA_035045365.1. NCBI lineage: Eukaryota > Metazoa > Arthropoda > Insecta > Diptera > Drosophilidae > Drosophila > Drosophila leonis. The sequence goes on along the minus strand of JAWNPC010000338.1, from coordinate 1,465,531 downwards.
TTGCCTAATAGGCTCTCTCTCGCACACAGGCACACCTAGGCGAAGATCCATGCACACAAACACACACATGCGCAGCGCCCCAACCCAGGTGAAATAGCAACAAATACAGCTAAATGCATGTTTGCAAGTGTGTGTGTGTGTGTGTGTGTGTGTATACAGACGTACAACAACAACAAGGTAGCCACTGAATCGTAAATTCCTGTTGCTGGCTCAGCTCAGCTCTCTGCCGACGTCGCTGCCGCTGGTGCTGTTGTTGTTTGCCTTGCCCTATTGCGTGTTGTCGGTTGGTTTTGTTGCTGTTGTTGTTGTTTTTTGCAGTCTGTTTAATTTTTTTCTACTTTTGAGTTGTTGTTTTTATGGTGGAGCTTTACCACGAACGATCGCAGCCCATTGTTACTATTTTTTTTTATTGTTGTTCTACTTAGTCGCTGATCTAATGTCTGTATGTATGTATGTCTCTATATATGTGTGTGTGTGTATGTAAATGTAAGCGCTGTAACTTCCCCATCAAATGTTTCTGTTTCACATACTAAAGCCTTTCTTTGTGTAAAGTTTGTAGACTTGGGCTAGGCCTTTAAGAGCAAAATGCCCATAAATGACTTGAATAAATTTCCCTTCGAAATATACATATATATTTCCCCGCTGCCAACAACAACAGTTAAGTTCTATGTGGTTAGGCTCGCAACGTGTTACTCAATATCTTAAGCCAAAAAGTAGGTTGATGCTCTGCTGTTGTTGTTGCTCTATTGCTATGTGGGGGCTGCTGCTGCGTGACACTTGGGACACACATGGCCCACACAGCCTCGCATCGCCCCCACAATCAAAAGCCGATCAGAGTTGTCGTGCGGCAGCCCAGCCTGCGATTGTGACCGCAGCGCCATGGAGCTTGCGCTGCTCTCTTAATGTGTGCATGTGTCTGTGTGTGTGTGTGTGTGTGCGAAAGAGCGCGCTGCGTTGGAAGCTCTCAGGGTCTGTTTGATTTCCTACAGTGCTGTTGGCTGTGTAAACAAAAAAAAAAATGCTCTAGCTTAAGGAGCGACTAGCAGTTACCCTGTTTAATAATTATATTAATTAAAATAACTTTATTTATCTATGCGCTCTTAGAATTATAAACATTTTCATTGCTTTGCCTGTTAAAAAAAACATATGCTTGTCATAAAAACCAATATACCCGTTTATTTAAAGTTTTCTTTGGGCACAGGGTATTGAAAAAAAAACACGAGTGAATGAGTTGGCTGCGCGCGACAAAAGCGTTAGACGAACATGTCCATATCCATATACATATGTACATAAATACATGTGTGTGTGTGTGTGTGTGGCAGCCAACTGTTGATGACTGCGGCAACTGACTAACTGGCAGGGTTCTGCTGCCGCTGACGCTGCTGCCGTCACGCGGAACAGGTATCGCAGGTTGGCACCAAACACATGTACCGCCAGCCAGCCAGCCCGCACCTCCCTACCCTCTCCCCCTCCAGCTGGGCCCAACGAACAACTGCTTCAAGCTACGACGATCGTTTCGTCTCGACGTCGACGTCGCTGTCGGCGTCACTGTCGTTGTGGCCCGCTAACCGCCAACTGTTTCTGGCTCTGGTTCCTCTGTTGCTCTATGATTTTCTAATGCTTCCTCCGCCCAGCGCTCCTCCAGCGACAATTTGTTGACTGATTGTGTGAGCCGTTTGGCTCTTAAGCGCACACACACAAACATAGACGTTAATTTTTTTCTTTTCTCGTCTTCGTTTCGTTTTCTAACGTCGACGTTCGTCATAAAGTCCCGTTGTTGTTGTTTCGCGTTGGCTTTGGTGCGCAAGTGTAGAAATTCCTTTGCACGTAGGCAAAGTGGAAGAAACAACAACAACAACAATGCCAAAACAACAGAAAAAAGCTTGGCTCAAAACAACAATAACAAAAAAAAAGGTCGCCACGTAAGCAGCAGCAGCAGCAACAGCAGCCCCCATTTACATACACACACACACACGAACACACATGTATGGGCATGTGGGCTGCCCAATGCCATAGCACATAAGAAAACACATGTATGTAGACATACAAACACACATACATATATGTATATTTAGTGTAGACTTACATACATACATACAACACAAAGTCCTAAGCTCGCGCTCTAAGCTCTGTCCAATGGGCCGAAACTGTCATTGAAATGTAACTGAGCCTCCGTATATGCGTGGGCACACACATGCACACATGCACATATGCACACATGCTTATGGCTGTATGAATTGGAGAAATTTAATAATAGACACCAAAACATAGCAGAGATCAGCGCGGCGTTGTCGCACAGTGGTCACTGTCCTAATAAAGGGCACAACAAAAAGTTGGGCAATGTATGCAAGTTCCTTTGGGGGGAAATTTTTGTGCACATTAAGAAAATGGGGAAAGTGAACAAGGGACGACTAGCAAATACCCTGCATACAAATATTCATCTGTTTTTCATATATATCGATCAATTTTAGATTAGATTTCATTTATTATTTTTTAATTTTAGTATTGTTATATTTAGTTTTTATTTTATTTATTTTTACCAAATTTTAACTTTGCTTTCTTCTATTTTTATATATATTTCTATATACATATATGTATATATTATGTTATCTATGTTTATCTCAAAGCTAATTGCATTGAATGTTATCTTTAGAGTGAGCCTTATCTTTGCTAATTCAATTTATATTCATTGTAAATTTTCTTGTCAAATATTTAACATTTCGTGCCCATTGTGTTTCCCTTTGTAAGGCTTTCATGTTAAGGTGTCTTTTATGCTGGTGCCATTTGCGGAGGAGTTGCGCAGACAGCACTAGCTGGCCCCACTAGGGCCACCAACTGGCGCTCGCCCATAACAGGGGGGCGTGGCGTATGGGATGGGAATCGACTCGAGTGTTGTAAACAACAGAAACTCGTTACACTGGAGGAGGCGGAGGAGGAGGAGGAGAGGCTGACGTCGCTTGAGTGGGTCGCGCACACGACGATCGGCAACTGGATCGTTGACTGAAGCTGTTGACTGATTTGTTAGCTGTTGTTGGCCAACTATCGATGGCTGGTGGCCAACTATGCCTGAGCTATGCCAATAGCGAGGCTCGATTACAACATGCATGATCTATGCACATGATGATGCACTGTCAACAATTTTTGCTTGCAAATTTATGTTTTTTTTTTTTGTAAATATTTTCATTTTATGTAAAAAATAAATAAAGAAAATAAAAATAATATATATAGAAATATGGAATTGAGCAATAACAAATACGGAAAAAAATATATTTAAAGTATTATTTAAAGTTTATAAATTAAATTATAATATTAAAATTGAGTTTTTTTTGCATTTTAAATCAAATATTAAATATTCAAATTAAATTTTAAATCGAAAATTAAATAATTAAAAAAATAATTTAAATGTAATAAAAATACAAATATTATATAAAATTTAAAATTTAAATTACATTAAATTAAATTTTTTAATATAAAAATTGAATTTTAAATTAAATATATTATATATTAAAATTGAATTTTAAATTAAATATTAAATATAACAATTTATTTTTACAATTTTTTCAATTGAACAAATTTTATAGTTTTTAAAATTAAAACAACAAATATTCAAATTGAGTCACAAATTTTGTACAGTGTATGCATTTTATGTCTGTAGTTTCGCTGACATTTTGTCAACCATAAAATGTTGTGGACATACACACACACACACACAGACAGACACACACATAGAGATGCACACATACAGTTAAGAGAAGGGCGCTTCTTCAGCTTTCAGGCAGTTGCCGCCCCAACAGCTCTTCTTCTTCTTGAACTCTATGTGGCCTGTCAGGTTTATTGATCTATGAGTTGTTTTTGTGGCAGCTTCACGCCTCGGCCCACACAGCTGCAGCCACATACCCCTCCCCTGCCACTGCTCAGCACATCTGCCTTGCCTTGAGAGCTTTTCTTTTCTTTTCTTTCTTTTTTTTATGGTGTTGTCCTTAATTTAGACATGGAAATGCGGGTCAACCATTCGCTATGCGTTTATCACAGAGACTGACAGGGGCAGGGGCAGGGGCAGGGGCAAGCAGAAATAGGAGGCTACAAGCTTGACATAGTTCGGCAAACACAGAGCACAGCAAACAAGCGTTAAGTATTCGAGACAGATCGTGGCTGATTAATGTTATCATTAAAATAATTATTTTGGCAAATAACAGCGCATGAAATGTTAAACTGCTTCAGGCTGTTATGCGCTGCTGTTAAATAACAGCGGCTGTTAAATATCATATTTGCTGCTCATACGCATTCCAGTTTAGGAGAGAGAGGGACATGTGTGTGCGTGTGTGTGTGTGTGTTTGTGTGTGTGTACGTGCGTATTTCAGTGAAATCACATTTTTGTGGTTTTCTTAACCCGAAGCGCTGCTGATAACGCGCGCTTCAAGGAATCACTCATAAACACACACACACATACATACATACACGCACACATAGAGAGTGGAAGAGAGAGAGAGAGGCAGCGAGAGAGAGGCGTGCACATGTTTTATTTACATTCATGCAAGATAAAAGCGCTGCTCGCCAATTGCAATGAAATTTTTGTTGAATTGAAAAAGAGCAAGAAAATGCTTCTTTTTTTATTGCTAGGAGCAAAAGAGCGTGTCATCAGCCAAAGCTTTATGCACTGCGATTAGCATTGATAGCAACTGCCCAGAGCGAAAGTGAACAAAGTTTTTGGAGAGTGTGAGAGCGCACCGGAAAACGACATATTTAATTACATACACACATACAAACGTATGTACATATGTAGGTAAGTATGTATATGTGTATGCCTTGTACATTTTTTGGGATTGCCAATGACGCAAAGCTGCCCACACACATAATATTTAACGACTCTGTGTGTGTGTGTCGCTTCCTTGCGTTGTGCATGGCAATTAGAAATGTATATTTTTAAAAAATCTGACCCAAATACAGCGTCCAGCAAGAAATCCTCAGGAAAGCAAACAGATGTGTAACTGCAAACACACACACACACACACATACGCACACACGCCCACTCACATCAGCGCAAGCATTTCAGCATTGGTATGTAGAATTTCAATATATCCACCCGCACCGCCCATCTGTGAACGCAGCGAACGCGACGAACATGAGGATCGTACGGCACGGCAACAAAAACAACAACAACAACAGCAAACAAAAGAAACAGCAGAGACAGCGACTATTGAAATAAAAGCACGCAGCACCAGCAGCAGCGTTCGCTGCTTTCTCTTCGTGCGCTGGGGTTGACGCTGGGGGCGAATTGACGACGTCGCGTCGCTTCGTTCTCGCCGCCTGCGTGCATATTTTTTTGTGTTCTCCTTATTGCTCTCCTGGCGCGTTTGCGTGAGTGTGTGTGTGCTATGCTTGTATATTATACATACATATACATATGTATATATGTGTGTGTGTGCTGTCGACGTTTGGCCCCTTGATAAAATTGTGTATGCCTTACGTTCGCTGCTCTGCGCCACCTTAGCTGCAGCCGCAGTCGCAGCAACAGTTGCGCACTCAATTAAGCTTATCGCGCACTGTGCGTGCATATGAGTAAGTGTGTGTGCATGTGTGTGTGTGTGTGTTGGGATATTTGCGCTGAGTGCTTTTGAGGTACTTTCCTCTTGTGCGCGCTCCTTGACGTTCGAGGAAATTTATATTTGCTTGCTATTCAGTTTCTCTGCCTGGCAGTCGCTGCATGTGTGTGTGTGTGTGTGTTTTGGTGTCGTGTGCAAAAGGCAGCGACGCAGCGTTAAAAATCCTCTTTGAGAGGATTAAATATACAACAAACAGCTTTTGCTTATTGTCATGTGCTCTTTGCTTTGTGCGTGCTGCACAGTGTCACACAAATGCTTTGCTTGGCATGAATACCAAAATAGTCAAGCATCCTAATTGACATGACGCTCGTCAACCACTGTGAATGGCTTGACCCTCCTACCTCCTCTCTCCACCTACTCAGCTGTCAGTGTTCCATAAACGGACAATGTCCCCTGGCCAGAGCTTAAGGGTAGCAGCGGCAGCGACTGTGGCAGCGACAGCGACGCTTTCAATTACATTTCATTTGCATTTCGTAGCTGCTTATTTTTATACGTGTGTGTGTGTGTGTCTGTGTGAATGTTTATTTTCGCTGATGTTGCCTTTTGCTGCTCAGGCACACACATACACACATGCATAAGTCCTCAGTGTTTTTCGCCGTTGCTTTAACCAATCGCATGCAAAATAGGAAACGATTTTTCGCCTGGCCACAACTGGGCGAATACTTGACGCGGACATTGGACATTGAGCTGCGCTGGCAGCGACGTCGGCGGCGTTAATTGAATTAAAGCGCTTACAAAATAAATAGGCTGCAGACGGATGTGCGAAAAGCCATGCACTTTCTTGCTCTCTCTCTCTCTCTCTATCTCTCTGTTGCTATGGTCATTCGCATGTTGAAATCCTTTCGGCAGACGTTGCAATTTTTTTTTGTTTGGCCCACTTCCTTTGCCCAAAAAAGAGAAAAAAAGCGAAGAGGCAGCAAAAAATTTGTAGAAATTCGAAAATTGTTGTTGCTATCACTTCGCTTGCTTTTTGCTACATTCTTTTCAGCTTGAAGCTTTACTTTTGTTGTTGCTGTTGTTGTTGTTGTTTTTGCTCAATTGCAAAACATATTTTGGTCACTGACCTTTTCTTTTATTTTGCCTGCTTTTGGACTGTATTTGTGCTGTTGTTGTTGTTGTGTTCCACTTTTTAAATTCCGCTGCTGCTGAATTTGTTGTTGCAGCTTTTCCTTGTTGCGCGCTGCTGTTGAGCAACTGTTAAGTTGAAGGGCTAATAACGCGCTCAAACAATTGCATAAAAGCTTTCAAAAATCATATCGTATGCATGTGTGTGTGTGTGCGTATGATGCGCTGCCTGAGATAAAAGCGCAGCACGTCAAGTGATAAAAATCAGCAGCGCATTCAGCAACAACAATGCAAAAGTAACTAAAGAATTCAGCCGAAAGGCAAAAGAAAAAAGGAAGAAGCAGAAGCAAGAATCAGCAACGAATGGCAAAGCGCATTGTCAATAATTTGTTGTTTTTTATTTTGGGAATTTTTTTTTTTGCTCTTTTGAGGGAATTTCTTTAGGCAGGAGCTTTACAGCTGCATTGGCTTAAAAAAACAAATAAAAAACAATAACTAAAGGAATAACAGAAATTGGTTATCGTATTGTGCAGCGCATGAATAATATATAAATTCTTATTTATAAATAAATTCAGGAAATTGTAGTCAAGCAAAAAAAGTCGCTGCGTAACTAGAAAAAAATGTCCCAGAGCGAAAGAGTAGGATGTGACAGGAGCAGTGTTGCCAATTTAGCTATTTTCTCGTCAGTTCCGGCTGGCGGGAATTAAAGCTATTTTGAATTATTGCATGGCTTCATTTTGGCGTGAAGGAAATGTGTAAAATGTCCAAATTGGATGAAAAAACCAAGTCAAGTTTTTAGCTATTTCTAGCTTTTTCACTAGTTAATCTAGCCTGTCGAAGCCCTGATGAGTTGGCAGCACTGGACAGGAGAGAAGAGCAAGTCTGTGTGTGTGTGCAGGAAATGGTACTCAATAAAAAGTCCCTAGAAAAAAGACCAAGAGTAGCAAGTCTGTTTGTATGTGTGTGTGTGGCTTTTGTTTTAGTTTACAGTTGTCATGCATGCTATTTGTTTTTATTTTTGTTTTTGGCATTTTTTTTTTGTGCTACTGCAATAGGCAGCTAAACAGTAGCAAGCGCTAAAAAGTGTTAGTCATGTTGGCGCGCTCTTTTTAATTGCTGGCGATCGCCGGCTGAACAACAGTTATAATTTGAGAACAATTTGTTGTTGCTGCGCGTGTGCTGAGCGCAAAGTGTGCGCGCTGCTTTAAAAGCTCTGCAATAGACACCGAGCGTGAGAGAGAGAGAGAGAGGAAAAGAGAGAACACGACGCTATTATTGTTTTTGCTGCTGCTGCTGCTGCTGCTCTGTTTCATTAACAAAACAACAGCAATATTTATGTGTGATTAGTTGTGCGGCTATTGTTGCTGTTGTTGTTTGAGTTGGTTTCCTTAGCGCACACTGCATGCACACATACAAACATGTGTGTGTGTGTGCTTGTTGGTGTGAAGTGGGTTAAGCTGACAAAAAGCAACTGGAGATTGGAGATTGGGATTTGTGTTTTTTTTTCTACAACTTTAATGTGATTTGCATAATTTGTATTTGCTGCCTCTGTGTCTGCGTCTGTGTGTGTGTGTGTGTGTGTGACCCGCACAGGTGTTGTAGCTAGTCGTGCGCCAGGGTTGCCATGACGCCGCAGCGGAAGTGACGACGACGTCGCTGCTGCTGCTGCTGCTGCTGCTTCTGCTGGGGACTGCAATAGGAGCTTTCATTGCACTGTGAGCGAGGCAGAAGGTGAGAGCGAGAGAGCTGTAGATCTATGCATATACGCATGCATGTATTTATGCTGCGCAACGCATAGTTCGCCTGCTCGCACACACGCACACACACACGCTCCGTTCATTCAGAAATTACGCGTTGCTGTTGTTTGTATATACCCTGTATACATTTGAAAGAAGTTAGTGTAACTAATGAATGTTACAGTTTAATAATTTTTAATAAATTTTCTAGCATTGCCTACATATATAGATTATAGAGTTTTTCTCGCATACATTTTAAATTATATTGTTCTAATACAAAAGCTGCCTACAGGGTATCGCATAGCCAGTCACTCAGACTGTAGTAACTGCCTCTGCTATTGTCTATACACATGGACTCACAGGCCCAGGCAATGGAATGTGTCAGCCAGCTACTGCACGCGAATTGGGGATCTACTATTAGAGGTCCCCCCTTCCTCCTGCCAACCCCTTTGCTCCACTTCTCTGCTCTTTTTGTAGCGCAAAAGGGGTGCGGCCTAGCTGACTGTTGACGATTGACGAATGGGGCTGGGAATTGTGATCCGATGCGATCCGATTCGGATCCGATTTGGATCGTTGTTTGGGTTTGTTGTGCAGCGGCGAATTGGAAAACAAAAAGGAAATGGGAGACGGAAAATGACAAAGATCACTGAAGCAAAACCGAATAGCAACAACAGCAACAACAATCCAATTTGTATCTATGTATCTATGTATCTTTCTATCTACATAGCTTTATATTGTAGTATGTAGAGAGCTACTTGTTTTGCAGTACGAGATACAATATGCCCGAATGCCTTCAGTGTGCATTCAAAATGGATGCATGAAACGAGGCTTGGATCATAATATCGATGTTCCAATTTTATGATATAGTTGGGAGAGTAGACTGAACCAGCTTAAGCAAATAATTTTTAGTGACGATAGACATTAAATATATAACAAATGAGAAATGTATTAAATTTTAGAGCTCAGATGTTCCATAGAGAAGTTAGATAATATTTTTAGATAATATTTATTAAATATTATTTATAGCTCAATTGTCGTTTCACATGTCGTTAAACTATTATGTGATGTGTTATACTAAGTTACTAAATTCTTTATTTTACTATGTTTTTATATCATTTATTATTTGTTTTAATTTTTTACTATTTATTTACTTTTCTCTTGGTATAAATAATAATATTCTTTTCTGAAAACTTGCTAAAAGACTTTTTTTTTATATTATTTATAGACAATTATAGAAAATATATATAATATATTAAACAATTTATAGTAATTTATTTATTTTTTATTTATTTATAAATTTGTAATTTTTATATATTTTTGTTTTACTATTTATTAACTGTTCTCTTGGTGTAAATCATAATATTCTTCCTAAAAAGCCTGCTAAATACATTTGTTCTATCATTTTTAGATAATATATCATATATTTAACTATTTATACTACAAATTATTTATTTTAATAATTTTTGTATATTTTGTTATTTTTTATTTACTTTCCTTTATTTACTTTCCTCAATAAACTTGCTAAAAGACAATTCTACTTTTATTTATAGACAATTATAAATAATATATCATATGTCACATGAATATCATAATATCATATCATAATATCATAGTATCATAATATCGTATATCATTTATCTATCCATCATCTATCAAATACTCACAATTTCACACAAATAAATAAATTCAATTCGAAATGCAAGTAGGCGAGTGTTTGTAGAAATTCTAGGAAATACGAAAAAAGTCAGCGATCCAACAGTTGGAGACCTGTTCGACTATAAATCGTATGAAAAGGAAAACAAAATGAGTGGAGAGCTGTGCCAGCTGTGGAGAGAGGGCGAGAAGTTTCGTTGCTGACGTTTTTACTGTTACATATTCATTCAATTTGCAAATACAAATACAAATACAAAACAAACAAGCAAATATATGTAGATAGACATACATACATATGTATGTACATAAATGCATATGTATATGTATGTAAATGTTTGTTGCATCTTCTTCATCTCCTGTGCACTTACCGTTTTTTGGCAGCTTTATTAATCCGCTCCTAGTTTGTCTTTTACTTGTTGTTGTTGCGTTGGAAAGTTTATTTTGTTTTTTTTCTTTTCTTGCTAAAATAACTGTAAGCACAAACACTTGAGGCACTGTTTCAGATTTTGGTTTTCTTCTATTCGCCGTTATTCTTGATCGTATAATTTGTCGTTATTCTTTTGTTATTGCAAAAAGGCAGAGTCAAGCAAGAGTTGCAACAGTTGTGAATAGGTTGAAAACGGAATTGAAAATAACTCAATACACAATTCACAGCTGAGCTGAGCAATTGCCGCGTGCAAGCAACGGCGGCGCACGAATCTCCAATCAGAACTGAAACGTAGGGATGTCGACGCAGACGCCGTCGCCGTGTTGTCGTTGTCCCTGAATGTTAATGTTTGTTGCTGTTGCTGTCGCTGCCGCTGCCAGCGTTGCGAAGTCGCGTCGGGCACGAACGAGAGCACGATCACGAAAAACCGAACTATTGTATGAGGCGGACGGCAGGCAGGGCGGCAGAATTGGGCTGTCGGTTAGGAGAGGAGCGGCGGTTGGGCGGAAGAGTTGTTGGTTGGAGCCGATGTGACTGCGCCTTAGTATGCGTGTGTATATATATATGTGTGTGTGTAGAGTATAAATGAGCTTGTGTGTGTGTGTTTGTCTGTTTGTGGGTTTCGAGGGGCTGCCACGACGACGAACACGCGCGCCTGTTTTACGACGTTTGCTGGTGTTGGTATCGATGTCGTCGCCGCTGGGTGGATAATAATATCGTCGTCTACGCTCTGCTCCCGTTTCGTGTTTTTGTAATGGCGGCTTTCAAATGTGATAAATGGGCGTGTGTGTGTGTGTGTCTGTGTGTGAAGCCGAGTCGCAGCCTTCGTGTGCGCTAGAAACCGAAATGGAAAAAAAAACGTTAAGTGGGATGTTGACGGACGCGGACGAGCGGATGAAATGGAATGAGCGTTTGAATTGGCTTGGCGGCCAGCAAAACCAGCCAAAGTGCTAAAACGCCGCAGTCGGCCCAGAGCAGATAACTGAAACAGAGAGAGAGAGCGGGAGAGCGCGAGAGACAGAGAGCCAGCAACTTGACATTTTGACTTGGCGCTCACTAATACGAAGACACTGTGCGGTGAGCAGCAGCAGCAGCGGCAGCAACAGTCGGCGCTGCGTTGACGCTCTTCTTAGGCATTCGCCCTTTACGCTCTTGACTCTACACAGTTACGCGCGCTCGCTCGCTCTCTCTCTCTTTCTCTCTCTCTCTTTCTCTCTCTCTCTTTGGCCTGATAAGCGCATGTCGAAATCAAGTGAGCGCTGGCCCGCAGCAGCTCACGCTCTCCACTTTGGTTTCCTTTTGCTTGTTCGCTGTGACCTGCCACCGCTGCTCTGCGCACTCCTCTCAACCCCGTCCCGCACCAACTCCCCATAGCACTTTCGTGCTGTCGTTGCTTCAGCGTATTACGAAATATGACAACAATGCAGTTTTCGTGGCAGCGCGTCTGCTCGTCCTCGTTTCGCTCTGCCGCAGTCGACGCGACGACGCGACGTTGCTGCTTCTAGTTGGGCTAGCAGTTAGTGCATGCTCAGCATAAAGCTGCGCTCTCCACACTGCGCTCTCACGCTGCTGCTCTCCCACACTCTCGCTCTGCGCAAGTGGGTGGCTCTTAGCTTACTCTGCTCTGTTTGTTTATTTCTTCTCGCATCACTTGCAAATCGATTGCATCTCGATGAAGTTTTTTCTTGTTATTTTTTTTTTTGCTGCGCTATAAATAGTAACAGGGAAATTTTCTAACGCGGCGCATTCCGCTACATCTATTTTATAAATGCCATCCCATTATAAAAAAAACAGAGACTGAAACGGGTTTTCGATCAGAACGCGTGCTCCGCTCGCTGGCGCGCGTCTCACTGAAACCGAAATCAAATTGACTTTTCCCCGCTTCACACTTGAGCTTAATTTTATGTGCATAGAAATTTTACAAACGGGGGAACCCTACGTCCCATTTCAGTCGGGGCCCGCAATTAATGCTATTTATTATAATGGTATTTCAATATTTAAATACTGGGGCGTTACCCAGACCACAGAGAGCACACAGCCTTAGATAACGCAAGGATCATTAACGTGAATCGTTAATCAAAATGCTCAGCAAATTCCTTGGGGCATTCTCGTTCTATACCCTGTACTCATTACAAATTGTGTACGAAATAGGGTATGAGGATTTGTATGTAATAGGGGGAAGGGGAAGGTATGTATAAAAATAAAAATTTAAATATCGCGAAATCTCGAGAATTATAAGAGTTAGATTAAAAATATTTTATATATAGATTCAGGTATAAATACAGTTTCAGAATATATAAATTTGATGTGAAAAAAAACTATAAAGAACAAAATATTATAAAAAAAAACAGGATAATCAGTTTGAGGATATTTAAATTTAATGTAAAAAAAAGAAAAATAATGAAAAAAAACAGGGTATCTTCTACTTCAATCATTTTGCTTTACCAAGTTCAAATTACCCTTTTGTTGAAATGATATCATATCAACAAATATTTTTGACGTAACTCGAATTGAAGAAATCGACTGCAAAATATATTCTATATATGTACAATAGATTCTAGATGTAATTCGAAGAATTTCCATGTGAGCTTAAAGTTTTATAATAAATTTATAACATAGTATATGTATTATATATATACTCTCGACTTGGCTTTACTTCATGGAATTCAACTTCTAGTTAAAAGAGTAACAATTGCAATAGGAATTAAAATTAATTGCTTTATAGCGTATTTCGTCAGATCCGGCTGTCATAATGAAAACTAGAGAAGATGAATCATTCGAACTAGTCGTCAGCAAAGGGCGTGCGTCGTATAGATCATAGACACTCTGTAATTAGCATTCAATTGACTCTAGATATGCAAATTTTCGCAGCTGAAATGACATTTATATGAGCTAGAACAATTTTAAATAAATGTTTTTATAAGGGAACAAGTCCAATTGGAGTATGGCAGCTTTTAACAGCAAGTTTGTCCAACATCCAGGTACTTCCAATTAGAGTTCTGTTTTAGTGTTAATTTGCAGTAAAAGTTATAATTCAAATAGATAAACTTTTAGGCTAAGATCTAGTAATCTGAGTGCACACACATACTCTATAAGTTATGCACTTAAGTGAGTGTATTACTCGTATAGCCATTGTATGCATATTATAAGTATGTTAAAATACTAGTTTTTTATTTCCCCCATATATATTAGTGGCTCTTATGCCAATGTCCTTGAATTAAAAGTTTTTGTATATTGTTTGAATAATTCGATAGCTGCTGAGCAGCTTGAGCAGCTCCGTTGCATAACTCTGAGACGTTTGGGCATTGCCCAGCTTGGATTATAATAATAATAATCGATCTTCAAACATTTCCAATTGGCGTTAAAGTCCCTGGGTACTGCCCATCCAAATAATGGGTTCTACGAGTATAACTGGGCTAACGTTGATCAACAGGTTTGTGGGCTGCACGAGCTGTTTTTTTCCCCACAACTGATATAAATTAATTGCTTAATTACTGTTGTTGTTGTTGTTGTTGTCGTTGTTGTTGCTTAGCGGCATCCAAATTTGCTTTTAATTAAAACAAAAGTCTCCAAAGTGTTTCGTGCAAAGGCGTCTTTCGCTCTCTCTCTCTCTCTCTTGTTTAGTCTCCACCTTCCTCTCGCTTGCTTCGTGTGTAGATCAACCTTCGTCGCCTGTGCGTAGGGGTTTTGCGTATGTCTCTCAATTATTTACCCAGTCGACCAACCCCCGCCTCCTGCTCCCACTCGACTCTCGCCCCTTGGCCCATTATTTATTAGACCAAAGTCGTGCACTTCGTCAACGTTAAATCGAATCCGTTTTCAAAAGCAAAAACATCGAATGGCTATTCTGCGTGGGATTCTCCACCGAGTTGTTTATATAGACACTTTTGATACCCTGTAATTTTGATATTTTTTAAAATTCCCAATATTTGTTAGACAGGGCATATCATAGTCGAGTTGAGTGATTTAAAAACCTAAGGCTAAGTTTGACTATTTCTTATATAACATAAATAGGGTATTTGCTAGTCGAACACTCAAGTTTGCTTGACGTTTTGGCTTGTTTATAATACGGATTTGTGGCAAACGCTTGGCCAAACTGGTTTCCCCATTGGCCAACTTGCCCATCAAGGAATCACTAGACCCAATTTGTTTATTGTTATTTTCGATTTCGAATGGATGCTAAAACATATGAAGCGCATAAGATTTGAATTAAATTAAATGGCTAAGGCTTGGGGCATGACGCACCTTATTGGATCATTTGGAGAGTTCTAATTAGCATACGTCTGGTCTTTGAATCAGCCATTCGATAATTCCCAGTAATTGGGTAAATGCAGGCAGTCGCAAGGAATTTTATTGCAAACTGGGAAATACTGATTAAATTTCCCTGTTTCCATTTTTGCTTTTATTGATGTTAGTCCTGACAGTGGAGCAATATCAAATATTTTGGAATTTGAAAAAATATCTTTAATTTATGCCATTTTTCTTAGAACATTTTATAAACTTTGCGATGTTAGATAACCTTCTGCATGCCTAAACAAAATATGCAGATGATTATGTAAATTATTTACCTACGCCTAACTGTAAAGGGAATGGCCAAACAGCAAACTTTGTTGCCAACATAAATACTAAAAAAAAAAAATGAGAGAGCTCCCTAAGCTGCAACGCATTAAAATGCTTGACCTGAATTCCGAGCCCAGCGCGGCTCAGTGAAACTAGCCAAAGATGTGAAGCCCAAAAAGTGAGACTAAGTTTTGGTTTTCCTTAACGGAGTTTTCTGTCTGTCTGTGCGAGATTTTCCTGCTCGTTGTGGATCGCTCGCTCACTCGCTCGCTCGCTCGCTTCCCAAAAGCTATGGCAACTGGAATGCAATGGCCCAGCTGCACAGCCCATTCCCGTTTGCTATTGTTGTTGTTGCTGCCTTTGCTGGCAGCCATTTTTGTTTTTGTGTGTCTTTTTTCTACACGTAATGAGCGCGCCCTTTTTAATGCAGCGCTCGCCCAACAGCTAACGGTAAGCGCTGAACGGCGCTCTCTCGCTCAGTTTTCTCACACTCCAATCGGCCGAGGCTTGGCTTTGGCCTGGGCTGCTCTGGAAGCTTCTGCGCTGCTGCTGGAAAAAAAGCTGACGCAAAATGTATTTTTTCTGCTTTTTTTTTTGGTTTGACGAAAGTAACCACAAAACGGAAAACCTGGTGCGCTCAACTCTTCGCACTCTCCCAGTTGGGGTTAAGTGAGCTAGCTGCCAGCTTTGTTGCCCACATTGATTAATTTGTTGAAAAATAATAAGGTTGCCATCTAACGGACACAGTGTGTTTGGTATTGTGTAAAAGCTTTTGAGTTCCTTGGCTGCTTAATTGCTGGAAGTTTCGAACATAGCACAGAAGAACCGAAGAGACCAAGAACCAGCTACAGCTAGACAAATGGCAATGCAATAATCATAATTACAAGTTAACCTTAAGAGTGACACAAATCCGGTCACAGCCACGTTGTGCGGCCTCTCGTTCGTTCCCAGCAATTAACTTCAAATGACACAAATGCCACCAAGGCACGCCACCAAGCAGCCACCCGCCTCTGCCGCAGTTGCTGCTGCTGTTGCTGCTGCTGCTATCGCTGTCGCAGTCGCCGTCGCTGTTAAAGTCTCAGCCGCCCACATTGCAAGTGAACGGCAACTTTGATGACGCCCACAATGATGCGAAGCAGTTGCGGTTCATTTGATCGAAGCTTTATATATGTGTACACACATACATACACATACAATATATATATTTATTTTTCAGCTAGCATTCCTATACAGCACAATGTGTAGGACTTGGAGAGATAGAGAGAGAGAGAGAGAGAGCGCGTGAGAGATAACTAATGCTTAGAGAGCGCAAGCATATTGTGTTTATGAATTTTGTAATTGCTAACTCATCTTCGCTTTAAACTCTACACACACACACACACACTCAAGCAAGCTAGTGTAAAGTGCAGCAGCGCTGCCGACAGCTGCTGCGGTTTTTGGCTGCGCTGCAGCTTCATTGAAAAACTGTGTGAAATTTACCAACGCCTGAGGATAATACATGTGCGCATGTGCATGTGTGTGTGTATGTTTATGTGTGTGTGTGTCTAACTATTACAAGTGCTGCAGCTCTGCCTTTGTCTTCGAATTCGACTTCGAGTTCGACTACGACTTCGACTGCGACTTCAACTACAACTTCGGCTCATTCAATTCAAATAACTCGTGATTTCGTAAGCCTGTTTTTCAGTTACTTGGGAGCTGCAGCTGATTCGAGGCCATTTTAGACAGCGACGCTGACGTCGGCGTCGACAGCAAGTGCGACTGTGAATAGTTTGTTGTTGTTGTTGTTGTCGCTGCAGTTAGATGCCAAAGCTCTGTAGTCTGCATGTTATTGTTGTTGTTGGTGTTTGTTTTTGTGTGGTATTGCAAGCGTGATGACCTTGAGCCGCTCATTTTAACCAAGTGGCTTTGTATAGCTTATGCGTGTGACTGTATTTGTGTGTGTGTATTAGCCAGTCCCAGTTACTTTTGGCATCTTGTTGAGCTCTGCTCGCTTTTATCTGCTTGCCCAGACACTCAATAGCGATCGCAACTATTTTTGTTTTTGTATTTGTTTTTGTTTTTCTTTTCATTTGCATTTGCTTTGTGCTTCAGGTTTTTTTTTCTGATTTTTGCTGTCATCTCTTTTGCGCATTCATTCATCGATTTTGTGACCACTTCGGGTGACAGGCTAAAGTGTTGACCAGTTGCTGCTGCTGCTGCTGCTGCTGTTGCTGTCATTAGCTGAAATTCTCCACTCTCAAGCCTTGGAGATTTCTTAGATTTCTAACTGTGACGAACTCAATGCTGGCAAATTGCACAAAATTCTACAGCGCACAGTTACAACGCGAGCTTTTGTTATTGTTTTTGTTTTCATTGTATTTTTTTTATATTTCTCTTTTGCTTGACACATTCATTCATGAATACTCGGAACAATGTGCACCAAGTGGCGTCACAAGCGGCGTATGAGTAATATGCAAGTGAAATCATAAACGATGCATACACACACACACACACACATACATATATACCTGTATATATGTATGTATATATATATTTATATTTCATTTAGCTATTATGCATTCAAATGAATTACAGCCAAATTAAATTCATTATGAAATGCAATTTTGCATGCATAAGGCATAGCTAGTGGGTGACAGAGTGAGAGGGGAAGAGAGCAGAGGGGGCAGAGTTGAGCTGTTAAGTTAGCTGCGCTCGTTAAGTTGGCTGCGCCTGACTTTGTTTTCCAATTAGAGCTGAAAATATAGGAAAAACTCTAGTAAACTTTAATTTTGTATACTCTACGTGCAATGTAAAAGCGAGCACATTAGTTTTTCAAGCTTTTTTGTTTGCAAATGTGAGCAATTTTAGTTAAAATATTCATTTATTACACAGTTACAGCTAATGAAAAAAACAATAATTCCCGGAACATAGAAACCTTCAGCTGTGGTCATAAAAATAGTAGTGCGACTGAAATATTGTACAGCAAAATTTTGCGATAAACATAATATTTTAAAAACAATTCAAATTGTTTTCGAAATATCATGTTTATCACAAAATTTTGCAGTCGCTACTACTTTTTTGATCAAGCTATCAATAGTCTTTAGCCAACCTTAACAGAAGTTTTTACTAGGGTTTTTTAGGGTTAACTTGCAGCTAACCAAAAATCGACAATAACTACGTGATTTAAGACTTGATTTAGGAAAGAAATTCGCTGTAGTTGCAGACCCGAATGTGCGGAGTGCCAAGGCAAACAAACAAGAAGAAGCAGAAGTCGTAGCAGATAAACAAGAAGTAAAAGAAGAACAAGAGCGAGAAGAAGCAGCAGCAGCAGAAGAAGTCAGAAGGGGACAAAAGTTGTTCGCATTATTCGATATTTGTTGCTTAAGCAGAAGTCGTAGCCTCGCCGCTTAGAAGGTCGCTCGAGGGGTGTGGCAATGGAAGGGGGCGTGCAGCGGGCCTGATACAAAAAGCTCAGCTGAAGGTGAAGCACGGCAGGGGTAGGGGCTGAGGGGGCTGGGGGTTGCTGCTGGGTTGGTGTCGTGTGCTTCACGCCTAGCTTTAGTTTTTTTTTTTTGGGGCGATTTTCTGGCTGGTAGCGCATTTTTTTGCTGTCGCAGTTCTTTTTGCCCCAATGTTGACGCCAAATGACCCACATTTTCGAACGAGGAGGGGGGGGGGCTCTAGTCGGCAGAGTGTCGAAGGGGTCAAGGGGGTGGGCATGTTTAGCAGCGGCTTGGGTTTACTGAGTTAGCAAGAAATGCCGCAAATGTTGCAACTGCATATCGTGAATAATTGGAGCACTCAGCCAAGTGCCAAGTGCCAAGTGCGCAGCACGTTTTCATCTTTTTTTTGTTTTAATTTTTCATCAAATTTATTTTTTGGGCGATCTTCTTTGGCTATAGGAAGCCGCTGCCAAGGTAAGCGTTGGCGTTGCCGTTGGCGTTGGCGTCGACAACGACAGCGGCCATATGCCTGACCTCACACGGACCCCGAAATATCGAAAATCAATAGATTTGCATGAATAGAAGGAATTGCCAATGGCTCAAAGACGAAGACTAAATACACTTGATATAGAAGAGATTTACGAAAGATCTGTATAATTATATATAGAGTGAAGCTTAAGCTGGGTTGGCAAATTCTGATTTTTTCTTTAAGATATTTTCAGAAGCATACAAACTTTTCATACAAAAACTAAATATTAAGCATATTCTATCTATTTGATGAATTTCAGTAGCACTACTATTTTTATGACCACAGCTGTATATAGGTTTGTTATATGCTATTTCTTTATCCATTAAAACCTAAGATGTTTTATTACTAGTTTACTTAGATGCACTCAGTAGTACAGTGCGCTAACTCTATAAAGACTAGTTCTAGAATAGTTCTAATTTCGATATACATTATCAAATTTCGCCATGTGAGTCACATATATATTTTATAACATAATTATATGAATGTTTGTCAGCCTTTTAGGCTTATCGGCGCTGTGGTCCTGATAAGTCCTGTTGCTGGTGCTGTTTGCCGATAAGCCACACGTGCTGATAAAAGTCGAATCAGCAATGAAACACAAATGATAAGGCACAAAACACAATGCAGGCGTCCTGCAAAGACGTGTAGCTAAATACACACACACACAGACATATACATAGGTATATATATGTAAGTGTATATACACTTTCTCACTCTCTCTCTCTTCCACACACTTGCAGCCATGCTTATCAGTTTGATGATTAACTCCTGCGCCTCATAGTTATTGTTGCTGTTGACTACTTCAGCCCACAGCACAAATGTGCGTGTGCGATAAACCCATCTGGACTTTATGTAGCCAACGTTGCTTGACATATTTCAAAAATGTGTGTTGGAAGAGCTTCAAAATTCAACTAAACTAAAAAACTAAAAACTAAATGTGGAAATCGGGGCACATTAGAGTTCACATGATTCATGTTTTTTATTTATATAAATTTAATCAAATTTTCTGGTTTGCTAGGCCTATGCTGGATGTATTGCTGATAAACAAGGTTTACAGCGAAAAATAAGCAAAAAATTTATATAAATCAACATTGTTCAAAACTTAAAATTATTTAACAATTATAGCAAAGAATTTGTATATATATTATATATATATATATATATATATATATATATATATATATATATATATATATATATATATATATATATATATATATATATATATATATATATATATATATATATATATATATATATATATATATATATATATATATATAATAAAAAAAAAAAATAATTAAATATGAGCAGAGCTATCTTTAGTCAGCTGTTTCTTTAGATAAACTTTAATATGTTTTCTATAAAGATTGAATTTATTTTTTCTACATTTTTATACCCTGAACCCATTGAAAATGGGAAATCAGGGTATAATGGTTTTGTTAAGCTGCCAAATGTATGTAACAGGCAGAAGGGGGCGTGGCAGACCCCATAAAGTATATATATTCTTGATCAGGGAGACGAGCTGAGTCGATTTAGCCCTGTCCGTCTGTCTGTCTGTCTGTCCGTCTGTCCGTCTGTCCGTCTGTCCGTCTGTCCGTATGTATGAACGCGTCGATATCAGAACATATAAGAGCTAGAGACTTGAAATTTTTTTTGGAAGTCCCTGTATAGCACGCGCATATCGAGTTTGTTTTAGAAAATCGATAACTATTCCCGTTTTTTTGTTATCGATTAAAAACCTTATCGAACTGAAGTAAATAAATTATATCTCGTACATCTTTAGAGATAGAGTCTCCAAATTTTGCATTTAGTTTCATTTATATTTTATACAATTTCGGTTTTTGTTAGATTTTGGATATTGGTTCAAAATTTTTCAAAAATTTTCAAATTGAAGGTTAGTTGCAAATATAGCCAATATGTGAATGACTTTGCAATTTTAGACAACTGACAAATATTCAATATAATATTTAGATCATATGCTGAAAATTTCATTGAAATCCATTAAGTATCACAGAAGTAATTAAACAAAACGTTTTGTCAATTGCAACATGTGACCAGAAACCCACCCCTGTTTTCATTTTTTCTATACATGTGCACACATACATTGAGACATTCGAATGCGAGCATTCTTGTCTGTTCTAAGAATCACAACAATAACAGCTGACTGCTTGAATTTTGTTATAATTCTTAGCTGCCTTTAGTCTCAAATTTGCTACTGCTTGTCTAAGCAGTGCAGTGGCGGTGTTGTTAGAAGCGGGGCACGCCGTGCCGTCCGCGGAGATCTGGGTTCGAGCCCCGCCGATGTCAAATATTTTTATGTTGTATTTTCTTAATTTTTTCTTTTTTTCTTTTATTAAATTATTATTACTCTTTAAAAATTATATTATATTCTTCAATAAAAAACATGCTTTTTGATTGTGAAAGTGCAAGATTTAATTTAATTTAATTAAATTTTGTATAAGTTTGTAATGTATACAAGATACGGAATATATTTAAAAACGCAGATCGGACGGGGTTCAGGGGATCTCCTAGTCGGGCATCCCCGACTAGAGTTTTCTTACTTGTTTTTACATGAAAATCTAATAAAAAGTGCATAAAAATATCTTATCGAGACTTTGAGACTGGCATAAATGTCAAGTACAGAAAATTTGCAGCAGAATCATGCATTCCGCATGCATTCTTTTGTCATGCGCTTTAGCATGGGTTCCTTAATAGAGTAGTAAAAGCTTACTAAAGACTTTCCCTTTCAAATTGCAACAATTCCATCAACCTTTTCAAACGTTCAGTGGTTCACAGTTTATTTAAGCATCTATAAAATCAAAATTAAAAGAGATATACAAAAAATTTAAATGCCAGTTGTTAGTCTTATATTTAAACTTATATTTTAACTTATATAAATATAGGTTAAACTATTTTTTAAATATTTTTAAAACATTTTATGATAATTAGGAAATAAAAAAAACAACAAAAAACAGTTCCTTTCATATACAACAAGTCAATATCATACATAACTATAGATATTTCCTACTGGGCAGCATTATAATGGCTATATATATCTATCATCTATATACATATATACCCATAAATCTCTCTCTCTCTCTCTCTCTCTTTCTTTCTAATTGTCCTACTCCAAGCATATCAACTGCATCCTGGCACTGCCTGTGTCCCAATCCAAAAAAATCAATAAGCTAAACGCGATAAACTTTTTGTTTTCCTCTCTTTTTATTTTCACTCTTTCCCTTTCCTTTTTTTTCGCTATCTTTTATATGAATCCGACGGCTCTAAAAATATTTGCTCAATCAACTGGTATTTGTGGCTGGAAACGTAGAGCCTTGTCCAGCTTTGCGGTTTCTCCTGGCAATTATTTGATAAGGCAGGCGCGGTAGGCGTAACGGGGGCGTTGACCAAGAGGCAAACAAACAAATGCTGTTATCGAGGCAGCCAAAGAAGAAATGCATTCTGGAACATGAGAAATACGAGAAATACGAATTCGAGCAATGCCCCTGGGCTGGGCTGGGCTGGAAATCCTCTGTTGTGGCGGAAGACCCGCAGCGGCTTATCAAAATCAAACACAGAAAACGTAACGTAAATAGAAGAAGCAGGAAAACTGAGGAAAACTGAGGAAAACTGAGGAAAATGTTGAGTTTTTCCACTGGGCACATAGTGAAAATGGAAGAAGCGATAGGCAAGCAGGAAAAACCTTTGGCCAGGCAGCCAAAGTGCATTCGCCCAGGAGCTGGACAATGATAATGCCAGAGGCCGCTAAGAATCCATTAGCAATCGTTGGGCAGGGGAGAAGAGGGGGGTGGGGAGGGGGTCAAGAACGAGAACGAGGTGGTAAGGCCAATGGGTACGGGGACAATGGCCCCCTTTTTGTGCGCCTATGAGGCAGCAAAAAAAAGAGAAGTCAAAAGGTGCTTGGGCAAGCGTGGGGGCTAATAGATACCCTGTAATACGATGGAAGCAAGCTGAATAGAAGAGTAAAATACTGTTTGTATAAGGTATAAGGATCTATAAAGCAAGATTGAATGATTTATACCTCTTATAATATTCTATATAAATTCAATCGATATTTGATGATCTAGAAATACATATACTAAAAGTATAAATATAACTGGAAAGAAGTATTAGCTTAAGCAATGTTAACTCTAGTAATACAAATTCATTTCATATATAAAGTCTTAAGCTAAGATTTGTAAAGTGTAATATCGATATTTATCGATTATGAGTGAAGTTTAGATAAAAAGAGAATTTATTAGAATATAATAAAAGCTAGAATTAGATGTGCTTCTATTATGTAGTTAAAGAAGAATCTATTAATGTCATATGACAGGCGTAAAAAGCAAGAATTCTATATCGATATTTATCGATTTTCACCAAATGACAGGCACTGGCAAGCACATAAGTTGCAAATAGAAAATAGATCATAGTTTATACCGGATATATATTGTACATAAATATTCATTAAAATTTATGTCACAAGAAAAGCTTCAAATGTCAGTGCTGTGTAACGATATTTATCGATTTCGTGCAAACGGTAAGCAACTGGTGAGTATCTAATTTAAATTTGTATATGGACAAACAGAAACCGACCCGGATTAATGTTTACAGCTTTTACTATATTAAAGAGAAGTGCTATATCATGAAGTTGCCTATCGATATATATCGAAAATGTAACAATGGGCTATTAAGCTACTCTAATGCTTAATAATGCTGTGATTTATGCAGGCAAATATAAAAATGTACAAATTTTAAATCAGGTGATGTTGATCAATTCTTTTTTTCAAATCGATATATATCGATAAATATATAATAATATAATATATACAAAATATATCAAAATATATAGATCAAGACAATTCAATGTAGAACGCAAATGTTGTCTAATTTTTCAGCAAACTATTAGACTCCATTTGCATATGTACAGGGTATCACAAAAAAGAGTGTGTGCAAATGGAAATGGGTGCATGGGGCGCTGCCAAGTGGCTGCCCAGGCTGCGCAGCGTGCCACCAAGTGTTAGTGCTCCCTGTGTACGAGTGTGTGTGCTTGTGTGTGTGTGTGTGGAAAGGGTTCAATGCACGATTTCTTTATTTTTCCCAGCCGCTCAAGCTGTTGCTGTTGCTGTTGCCATGGGAAAATGCGGCGTTGGCAAATGAAAAACTAATAAATATCGCAACTGAGCATGGGACGCTGTTGCAGGATCCATGTGAGTGCAACCCCCGGAGGCGCTGCACACAATTTGTTAATTGCCAAACAATTCAAAAATAAAAACTCGCGCGCGCGCGCAACTCTCGAGCCGCTGTCGAACCTTGAATTGAAAACAAAAAAATGAAAATTCTGCGGGCTCACTGAAGGATCGTCGCATTTGATTGGCCTTAATTGAGGTCAATGAGCGGCTGCCTCTGTGTAGATACTTCGTCAACGGAATCATCGTCAAACACGCGCCGCCTGATCAACGACTGTTAATGCAGCTGAATTATGCAGGATAAGGGAGAAGGCGCAAAAGGGAGGTGCGAGGCGGGAGGTGGACAGCAACAGCAACAGTGCAAACGGTAGTCAAAAGATTGGCAAAGATGTGGGCAGGATCGATATGGCTGGGAACTGGATTGAAGGCATTCCAGTTTGAATTTGATATAATGTCTATATGTAAAGTTTATAGGCCTATAAACTGTAGATCCATAAAATATATACTCTATACTTACTCTATGCAATTTGAATACTTTACTCATTGTTGATTCATTAACTGAGTCATTCAGATGACTCTCACACGAAAACTTCAAACCATTCATATGTAACTTAGTATATGTAACATCTAAAAGTCTGCAACGCTTTAACATATCTAGAATTTGAGTATATATATTGAAGTTTATATATGAGGCATAGAACCTAGACCTGAAACAATAAATTATTTTCTTATGAGTAATACTACATATAATATAGCCATATATATATATATATATATAGCTAAGGGTTAGCGTAAGGCTTTATACAATTTACATGTATTGAGAAGAGAGTTTCAGTAAGAGATACTAAAATATATTGATTGAAAAGTCTATCTTTGGAATATGGAAGCTATGTGCATCCTTCTATAAGTTATGTTCTTTCCAGACAAAACACGGATCTTGACTCCTCGAGCTAAAGAAGGATTGACGGGATTAATTTTAAGTCTCTAACATACCTTCCAGATCGACGCTTAAATATATACGGACATACGGATGAAAGGAAAAGAGAAAAAAAAAAAAAAGAAAAAGAAAAAAAAAAAAAAGAGAAAAAAGAAAAGAAGAAGAGAAGAGAAAAAAAAAAAAAGAGAAAAAGAAAAGAAAGAAAGAAAGAAGAGAGAAGAAAAGAAGAGAAGAGAAAAGAGAAAAAAAAAAAAAAAAAGAAAAGAAGAGAAAAGAGAAGAAGAGAGAAGAGAAAAGAAAAAAAGAAAAGAGAAGAAAAAAAGAGAGTAGAGTTGAGTAGAGGGAAAAAAAAGAAAAAATGACAGAAAAGAGTGACGACCCCACTTCCGCAATACCTACTAAATCTATAAAAGATGTCGACTAACTATCCAACACAAATCTTATTCGAATTCTCATCTTCAAGGATTGCTAACTATTACAGCAAAGAGTTCATGCGTAAAACTCTTCAATAATTTCAAATATAACCACAACAGATTTTGTGCCATGACAATTTCTAATACAATAATCTCAATTATCATCTAACCCTATGATTATAGGAATTAGATAATATATATATAGAAAAGAGTATATATATCCTATGAATATAGCTTAAGCTAAAAAATATATATTAGCTTAAACCCATTCTTATCCCTACTATTCTTATCCCTACTATACTGCCCATCACTCCTTAACTACTCAACATATTTACAAACAATCGGAAAATAAACTAAGCTGCAGATAAGAGGAAAATAGTTTTGTACCTAAATATGATCATCACGAACATTGAGTTGGTGCGATCCTACCAAAACGACCGCAAAGTTGAATGAACGATCTTAAGCAAGATCTTAAGTCGATAACAAAGGGCACAACAATACGACGACAAACAAAGCGTTTTGTCCTGCTGTGAGGATTAAGGTGTAAACGCAGGCTGTGAGAAATCAAAAGATCAGCAAAAGTTAATCAGCAATGCGGCATGAATAGCCACAAAACAGTCGAAAAGGCCAAAGGCAGAAGGCAGAAGGCAAACGGCAAAAGGATAAAAAGTGAAAGGATCTCCATTGTTTTTAAGATGTGCGTGCTGCGATACGCGTGTGTTCCACGAATAGCACACAGCGAACACGCCCACACTCGAGATGAAACTCGAGCCCGCAGGATTTAACAAACAGTTGTACCCTGTACACTTTGAATGTGATTTGAAGTGGGTATATAGGTGTTTTGTGTGATTGTGTAACAGAGTGTAAATGGGGAGTTATGACTTCAATGGCATATATTTTGCAAGTATTTTTCTTCGATAGATTTATTACTTATGTCGATAAATATCGATCATAAAATATAGTTTTTATTGAGAAAACTTTATTAAACTGATAATTTATATAAATTCCCTTACAGCTTAGGCTTATACAGTTCAGGTCTGCCTCTTTTAATGCTAGGTATACCTAGTTCATTAAGTTTTTCTATGATAGAATGTAAAACATATTAAAAGATATAGTAAGCCAATAATTCTGATACAAATAGAAGAGATTTTTTGACTGAATATTCACGTATTTCAGCTTCTATACGAACATTCAAGTTATTTAAAATTGAAATTTCACTAGTTCACTTCATATTACAGGGTATATATTAGTCCATCACTCGCCCTTGGGTCTCCCTTATTTTCAAATTGTTTTTGGTGTTGAGTAATTTGTGTGCCACGCTCAGGAAATCTGTTAAGCGGTTAACAAAAACACAAACACAAAACAAAATTGTCTCAGGTTCTTCTAGGGGTTGAATTAACCCCTAGCGCGCTGCTGAGGAAGGCAGAGAATGAGTGAGAAAGGGAGGGAGGCAGAAAATGAGCTGGAGAACTACCGAACAACGGCTGATCATATGCTGGTGCGCTATTTCTGTAACTAATCGAAGTCGGAGTCGTAGTTGGAGTTGGAGTTTGCCTTCTCCGAGGGTTGCGTCCACTTGAGTCCCGCAATGTGGGCCGCACTCTACGCGCCTAGGGGTTGAGGCGAAATTGTTATTTATATATTGTGTGGGCTTGTCAATCTTAATAATGATTTCCTTTTATACATTTACATAAACACAAGTACCCGCAGTTGCTGTTGAGGCAACTCTCCTTGGATAAGGATAAGTAATGCGAATGCAATTGAAATTCCATTTCAATTGAAAGTTCCCACATTGCTGCCCCGTTCGGAATTTAGCTTTGTTTGTTGTTTCACTTCTTATCGTAGCCTCGGCTCATGATGCGTGAGTGATAAATTATTGGAGTTTAAGTTTGAATAAGTGAAAGCAAATACAATTCATATGGAGGATCATTGATCTTTTTCTTTGTTTGATGAAGGATCAACGGGCAGCTGTGAACCTTAAGAGAGCTAAGGTCACTTTTGTCTATCTACTTTTATTTAACATGTTTCCTTGTCTTTGGATTTATAATAAATCTGTTCTTACTTGGTTTCCCGGTTCAAAAACAGCTCTCTTCAGTTCAATCTTGATCACTCAATAGACACCTACTCATTAGTTCTTCCAATTTACTCAATTAAATGATTCTTATGTCAATCTATGATATCATCAGCAGATATTATACCATTTGAGTTGTATTTTAATATTAATCAACAACTTTGCTATAGACTTCAAATATGTTGACTCAAATTGTCCTTTACTTTACGATCAATATAAACGTCTGCGACTTATGAAATGAATGTGAGTTTTATATATTTTTTGACCTATTAGAATGAATCGATAATAGGAAAGGTCAACAACATTTACTAATGAAATCCTGGTTGATATTTTTGATGTGCTAAATTCTGATCTTAAGTTAGATCTCCTAAGTTAGAGCTCGAAACATTTAGATCTACAGCATTTACTAAAGAAACTGAGGATGACATATGCCCAAAGGTTTCTAACGCTAAGTCCGAATCATATTTTAGAAGAGCATTATCATGCCCAGTTTTAGAAATATTCTCATAAATTCCTATATTTACAAGTTCTGAAGTTCTTAAAGGAATAATCTGATGTTTGGGTTGTAAATTCCTTTAAAATTTGTTTACCTGCATAAGTTTTTCCTAATGACTGATGATTGAGTATCGAATCATCATCAATTCCTACAGTTATATATATATGATATATAGTAATATTAATACTTAATTATTTAAACTTTCAAGTAGCCAAGTCAAGGATCGATCCACATGCAAATGTAAATGGATCTTTAATTGATGGCCATTTCAGTTTGAAGGGGCTTTTAAGCAATTCCCCTTTTGGCCATATGATGTGTTTCTTGTTGATTTCCCAGACATATGCAAACCGCAATTGGGATACGAATCGGATGCGGCGATTGGGCCACTTGGAATGCCTAAAATTAGATCAATCGCAACCAAAAAGAAAAAAAAACTTATTCTATTTATATGCAAATTAATCAAGCAAGGAGAGCAGAGAGCGAGAGAGAGAGAGAGAGAGGGATTCAATGGGCCAGCTAAAAAAGATACTTTTACACTCACAGATACAGATACATAGATACATAGATACATAGATACACAGCCATTCAGTTGTTGCAGCTGAAAGAAAAGCTATTAGAGGTAAATTCCTGTTCCTTTGTCTATGCACAAATTGCCGCCAAGAGCTGCGTCTGTGTCTGTGGCTGCGGCTGCGGCTGCTGTTGCATCCACAAAAGATACGCGCAACTAAATTGCATTTTTATCTATTTTTACATAGGGGAAAATGCCGACGCTGACGTCGACTGAGCGTGTGGAGGATTATAGAGAAAATGCATGGAGAGCAATTTCCTTCCTGCTGCCGCAAATAGCTGTAATAATAAAAAAAAAAAAAAAACAGATCTCTCGATGCCTGCGCCTGTTTATGGCCCGACGATCAAGCTGTTGCTGCTGCTGCTGTTGCTATTGCTGCTGTGGAGGATGCCACAAGAAAAGCAGGAAAAACTCCTTGGCCACACACAACCAAAGCGGGCAGGCCCCAGTCGAAGTCGCCGACACAGCCATAGCCGCAGCCACAGCCTCTGCCTCAGCTGCAGTTGCAGTTGCAGTTGCAGCTAGTTGTGTCCTCCTCCTATTGCATGTGGCTGCCACAGATCGTTGCCTGCCTCTGTACGTGTGTGTGTGTGTGTGCCTAGCCTGGTGCCTGCTGCCTGCTGCCTGTCGGCCTGTTGCCTGGTTCAATGAACTGCCGTCACCTCTGGACGCTGCGCTGCAACTGCGCCGCGCACAATCCTTTTTCTTTATACCCTTTACGTAGGGCATTATAAATTTGTCACGCAGTGGGAAATAGTCAGAGTCGATTAAGCCTATGCATGCCTGAACAGGATAACAAAGTGTACCTGTGTGACAATGCTAGTGATAATAATATTATAATTTATATTCATATATTATAAAAGTTATAATGACAATGATAATGAGAACTGTAATACAGATTGCAATATAGATGATTAATGAACAATGATAATGACAATGACAATGATAATGCCCATTTCAATGACAATACCAATGATATTGGCAATAACAATGACAATTAAAATGACGATACCAATCATAATTACAATTACAATGACAATGGCAATGCCAATTACAATGACAATGACAATGGCAATGACAATGACAATGACAGTGACAATGACAATGATAATGACAATGACAATGGCAATCACAATGACAATGACAATGACAATGACAATGTCAATGACAATGACAATGATAATGATAATGATAATGACATTGACAATGATAATGGTCATGATAATGATAATCCTAAAGACAATGTCATTGATAATGCAAATGACAATGACAATGACGATGACAATGACAATGACAATGACAATGACAATGACAATGACAATGACAATGATAATTATAATTATAGCTTAAAATAGTCATTGTAATACTAATAATGATCATATAAATGACACTGCAATGACAATGATAATGATAATATTGTAGTAGTGACATTAAAAAAGCTGATAATGAAAGCTAAAATTGAATCATAATGATTAGAAATATGTTATAATACGAATAGAGGTTAATATTAAATTACCAGGTCCTAGAAGTTCTCTATACCTTGGAGTTTTTATACTCACATACATATGTAGTATATGATATGATTGCTAAGGGCATTGACTGTTCGGCATGCTTCATTCAATTATTCTTTCTTGTTTTTCTTCGGATTTTTCTTGGTTCACCCTTCACTTGATCTCTTGTGACTTCTCCTGCCGCTTGCCGCTGGCTGCTCGTCGTTTGCTGCCTGCCTCTAAGGAGCTGTGCAGGAGTTGCTTTCAAGGGTTTCAGTTTATTTCGAGATGTGGCCGTTGTTGTTATTGCTTTTATTGTTGTTGTTGTTGTTGTTGTTGTCTGGGGGCTTTGGATTTCACTTGGCGTTGGCTTCGTGTGGGGAAATGTAAACATTTCATCGTCGTCATCATAATCGCAGCTCGCTGCTTGCTGCTCGCCAGGCTGGTTTATTTTCTTCTGTGTGTGTTTGTATCTTTGCCTTTGCTCTTTGCTTGCCCCTGCCCCTGCCCCTGCCCCTGCCCCCCACTCCTGTGTACCCCTCTCACCCCTTTTCCATTGCTTGCTCTGCTGACTTGGCGCGCGTATCCCTTTTTTTCGCTGGAATGCGGTGATTGTTTACTCAAATAAGTATTTGATCTTCTGTTCAGTTTTTTGTCACTGTTGATTTTCGTTTTTCTTCTCTTTTTTTTGTGTTGATCGCTTTGCATTTGTGTTTATCTTGCAGGATTTTCAAGGAATCGAAAGCGTCTAACTGATCTTGTTTTTTAATTTTTAGTTAGAATTCTATCTGAGTTATGAAAGGATGTTTGAAGAGTTGAATATATTGAAATAGCTTAGCATTAATTTGATGTATGATATATGATCTATACAAACTGATCTTGAATGATCACTGAAGCGATATAATCTTAAGAATAGCTTCATACTTATTCTCTGAGAAGCATCTCCTTTAGAACAGCCTCAATTGGGAGGAATCTGGGAGTTGTTCAATATAATATATGATAGATCATATATTCATATAGATCATAATGTATAGATCATTATCTATAGGAATGACCTGTTGAACTCTGATCTTTTATGATCACTGATTATATCATTATGAATGACTTCATTTTCATATGATTTGATCAAGTATTCAATATTATAAATTTCTGATCATGATCAGTTGGATATAGTTGGATAAAATCAGGAATAAAATCTGGGAAATTTATTTTTAAATTGATCTAAATTGCTCTCCCTTCTGGAGTCACTTTTCTGCGTAGGTACAGTCCACACTGCAAATGCTAAAAGTATGAAGGATCGCGGGCAACAACAAGTCTCAAATGTAGCTCAACAGCAAGAGAAATCCAGAGACAGGGGAAGATGAAGCAGCAGAAGAAGAAGAAGAAGACAGAGTCTAGTAAACAAAGCAAGGCAGACCAAGTGCGCGGCAGAGCAAACAAATCAGGAACAGAGGCGGGGGCAAATGCTGCAACAGGGGTAGGTAGGTGACTGGGCTGTGTAGGGGGTAGAGGCAGCAGTTGCTGTAGTTGCTGACAGCGTGGGGGCCTGGACCTTGAATCGCTGACTGCCTGGCTGCCTGGCTGATTGGCTTAAGAGAGCCTGAAACACTTTGGGATTCTGTTGCGCATATCCTCCACGCACGTACATGTCTTGGGCGATTATTCATGACTTTATGGACTTGGGTAGAAGGACATTAAAATTGTTTTTACGCCAACTCATTCGCTGGGCGAGAGGATCAAACTGGTTCTGCTTTGTATGCCACTCACACAGTCGCCACCAGTTCCAGTCATAGTCACAGCCAGAAAGTCAGGGGCCGCTCCTTGGGACTTGGAATCTGGCGAAACCAGTTTTGTGGTCTCCTCTACCTGTTGCCTGTTGCCTGGTCGTTGCCTGTTGCAGCGCGGCTCCCACGAAAAAAGGGATACTTGTGAGCAAACACAGCCATGCACACACACTGACACACACACACACTGCACCTAGCATGACGAAGCCTTGTTTATCCAATTTTTATGTGTGTTTACCTTTGTGCAATCCTTTCGTCCTCGCCACCATCTCCTGATTGCTTTACTTCATTTTTTATACGTTACTTTTCTTCATTTCGTTTTATTTTTCGGTCCGTGATCTCCTTTCATGGTTTGTTGTACAGTTTCGATGTGGCCTGAAAAATACTTGACTGGATTTGTGGACATCCAACAAAAAAACAAAAAACAAAAATAAATAAAAACTTTGGGCGTTTCAAACTGTAGCAAACAGGTCTGAGAAATTTTATATTTTTAGGAGAAAACTTAAGCTCAAGAGCAAATAATAATCTAAGAAATTTGTTTTTTAACAGCAAAATTAGCCTAAGATTTGGCATTCCATAAGAAATCCTTAAACTAGAGTTTTGTTTAGTAATAGAATTTTAATTTCTAAAAGATATTTCTTAACTGATCTCAAGAGTTTTTCTTTGATTTTCAACATATCAACATATTTTGAACATTTAAAAAATTTAGAAGAAATATTCTGAATAACTAATTGTAGCATAATTAATATTTAGTATTTAAATTTATTATTTTTACGGCAATTTTTGACAAAAATCAATCTTTGATATCAATTCTTACAACATATTATATATATTTATTAAATATATAATATAATTAAATATGTCTTAGAATATATATGACAGAACATTTCATATTTGGTACAGATTTTGTTTTGTTAGAGTTCTTTACTTTAGGTATTTATATAAATGAGGAATTGTTGAAGTTTCTGAAGATCATTTTATGGTTATCTTAAGTTAAGAATTTCTTTACAAAAATGGTTTAAAGTTGTGCAAGAAATTTATATGATTTAAACATTAAGCTATTTAATAAACTGATGTAGATTAAAATAAAAATAAGAAAATTGCTTAAGAAATTTATTTTTAATTTTTAATATTAGCTTGAAATTCTATGTATAACTTTGCTATCTATTAATTAAACCTACAAAATTTAAATTGAATAATTGATCAATTATTTAAAAATTAAAAAAAAGTTTTCAATATTTATGAAACAAGCTTATATCTTATAAAATATTTATTTACCTTAGAAATACGTATTTGTTATAAAATAATTTTATTTTTATTAATATATTTTTAAATAGAAATTTTTATTTATATACAAAATTTGGAATACATAAAAGTAAGAATTTTTATTTCCATAAAAATGCGCAGATTAATTTAGAAATTAATCATATAAAAAATTATATATATTTTTATTTACTTGTTTTTATATACATGTATTTATTTTGTATATTCATTATTTATTTTAAATTGATTTTTGTTTCATATAAATATTTTACCTGCAGCCTTTTAGTGGGTTACGTTTTATCTCAGTCAGGATAGATTAGCTCTTAAGTGCATAAGTGAAGAAATTTGTCAACTTTGTTTGCCTGGGCGCAACTTTGTGTTGTGCATATTAAGTTGACGTCTCTCTCTCTGTGTGTGTGTGTGTGTGTGTGTGTGTGTGAAGTGTGTGTGTGAAGCTACCTCAAATGGCTTCTGCTCTGCAGATAATGCTCTGATGTTGTTGTTATTGTTTGCTAAGCCAAGCAAATGGCAGTGGGTCCAGCTGTGGATCCACAGCCCACAAAGCAAAGCCCTCAAACAGCATTTGCTTAGAGAAAGGCACTTGAGCTGAACTTCTACAGCTTGCTGTGAATGTGTGTCTGTGTGTGTGTGTGTATACCCTGCACAAAAAACTGAACATAATAAAGTTGTGTATATGAATAATAAATTTTGTATATGAAAATATGAAAAATGAAATATAATAAGAAGAGAAATGGAAGTTAAAGTTAATGTGAGCTAACAATACTATATATTTATATATATATATAATATATATTGTTATAAATTAGTTTATATAACAGGGTAACTGCTGGTTCATCACAATTTTTGCTGCTGCTTTTTGACTGGTTGTTTTTTATTGTTATGGAAAATAGTGCGCAAACGCAAATGCGAGGCAGCAAAAAGGCAACAGCAGGGCAAAAGAAAATCCACATGAACAAAGAGAGCAACAGCAGCAGCAGCAGCAACAACAACAACAACAACAACAACAACAGCAGCAGCAACAACAACAACAAAATCGAGCAACAGCGCAGGAAAACAGCAGAAAAAGGGCGAACAAAAATGCTGGAAAATATTGTGTGAAAAGTCAGCGAATGTATGTGTGTGTGTATATGTGTATGTGTATGTGTGTGTGTGTGTGTGTAACAAGTTGAATGCCCTGCTTATGCCTGTGCCAGCGTCTGTAGCCCCAGTTTTGCCGCAGCAATTGCTCGAGTAATGAAGGGTTCTGCAAGCTCCTCGCCTGCCCAGCCAAGTGACACAGAGCCAGAGCCCGGGCGGGGGAGGTGGGTCAGTGGTGTGGTGTTGGTGGTGCAGGCAAATGTTCACCTGTTGCTGGTTCTCAGGATGCCAGGCATACAATTGGTTGGCGGTGCAGCGCCTGGGAAAGCACTTAAATGGTTTTTCATGCTAAGCCCAGCTTTCCCAAGGAAATTGTCTAGCTCTCGGCTAAGACAGTTAGCCAGTCGAAGAGTTGGCCAACTTTTTGTGGTTGCGGGACTGTTGGCGGAGTGAACTGCACCGCAGGAAGCCACAACCACCACCGTATACGTAATTTTGCGGCGACCAAGAAGGAATCGCAACCACAAGCGCCCAGACCGCGATCGGAGCCCCATTTGCTGGATCCACATTGGCATCTGGCAAATCGGCTGCAAAATTGCTGAAGGAAACGCACGAGTGGCACAGGAGAGAGCCGCTGCCGTTGCAGCCACATTTGTCTGTGCCCTACTCTCTTTTGGTTCATTCAACTTCGAGCAGCTAAAAGGCAAACGGGCTGCAGTCGCTGCTCGAAGCTTTACTATTACACAGCGAGAAATTGCACGAATGAAATGAATCAATAAAAAAAAACATTTTACTCCAAATTTTCATTAAAAATGAACAAAAATAAAATCAAATTTTGCACTAGGTTTATTTAAAAAATAAATATTTTAGGACTTAAAATCTTAAAATATCTCAAAAATTGCAATTCTAACAAGTAAGAGTGCTCTAGTCGAGACTGCTCGACTAAGAGATACCTGAACCCTGCGAAGATGCGATATTGAAATCATTTTACGCTTCTTTTATATATAGTACATATACACAAACAACACATATACACACACACATGCACACGCACGCACAAGCACTTTCTCTGCTACTGCGCAGTTTACGCAGCGACTGCGCGCGGGCAGCGCTTGGGCTGCAGTATGGAGTATATTTTGAAACTTATTTGTTGAATAGGTTTGCTTCTAGATGGACTTTCGTAATCAAACTTTTACAGCGTAATAATGACATTCATATGTATGTATTTGCCAAAGCACAAGTCTCTAGTATTTGAAATACGTTTTTTTTAAGTTTGGGGGAAGGGGGCGTGGTATCCAAAATCCAAAAATGCAAAATGTTTGTATCATTACACGGATACACACAGTAAATCTATAGCTATAACGGTATTCAAAAACGAAGAAAAGTTATCGATTTTTATCGATAATAAGGAAATGGGATGAGTTATCGAAAAAAATTATAAACTCGTACTGCGTAGGATATACACGAGTATACATTTCAAATTTCAGATCTCTAGCTTTTGTGGTTTGCGAGATCACTGCGTTCACACGGACGGACGGACGGACGGACGGACGGACGGACGGACGGACGGACGGACGGACGGACGGACAGACGGACATGGCTATATCGACTCAGTTTGTCGAGCTGATCAAGAATATATATACTTTATGGGGTCTACCATGTCTCCTTCTGCCTGTTACATACATTTTCACAAAAACATTATACCCTGATTTCCCATTTTCAATGGGTTCAGGGTATAAAAAGTCGAATATCTAATATTTTAACATCATTTCTTTGAAATCAAATCAAACTTTGTATAAGCTTTCGCACAGTGTAGTCAGCGTAGCTGCCTGGCCTAGCTGGATAGCTGCTTGGATGGATAGTTAGTTGGATGGATGGATGGATGGATGGATAGATGGTTGGTTGGTTGGTTGGTGAGTTGGTTGGTTGCTTTGACTGCTTTGGCTGTTTAGGCGCTAGCTGCTTGGCTGACTGCAGCTGGCTGCGCAGTTGGTCTAGCGAGCTCTAATGCCTTAGTCAGCAGCTGGTAGCTGGTAGCTGGTAGCTGTTGCCAACTGGGAGGTATGGCCACACCGAGACGGGAGAGATCAAGAACTAGAAGGATGGCCGGGATTGCAACAGTTGCTGCCAATTGGAAGCGGTGCATTGGCCCGGTTTTTGCCATGGCAGCAACTCAAATTGCAACAGCCGCAGCAACAGCAACAGTTGCTGCCGTTGCGGCAACAGCATGTTTTACAAATGGATTTCATGTTCAGTGCGTTATGTTTCTTGGAAAGGATTGCTCTGCTTGGCTTGTCATGGCCATGTCTGGCCGTAAATACAACAGCAGCAACAACAACAACAACAAAAAAGCGCGTCGTAAACATGAAACATTCAAATGCACAAATGTGGCTCAGGAAGCGTGCAGCTTGGCCTCAGCTTATTTGGTAGCTGCCACAAGTTGCGGCAACAAGCAATCCGATGCGATCCTGCCACCAGCCAGCCAGCCAGCCAGCCAGCCTCCACCTTGGTGGTCAGCTCAACAGCGGGTCAATTGTCAAAGTCATAAAAACTGTTAACAGAAGTGCTACCGCATCTTGATTTTTGTTGTTGCTCTCCTGCTCCTTCGACTCCTGAACGAGAGAGAGAGAGAGAGAGGGAGGGAGAGAGAAGGAGAGAGCAGCAGAGATAAATGCGTATATAAAACGCAATCAAAATACATTTTTTTTATTACGTTTCCCACAAATGTTTTATGTGCAGGAAACTGCGTCGGGTTAATTAGCTGGACCTCAACCTTTCGCAGAGAAAATTTCAAAGGAAAATGTCGAAATGCAAGTTGATGCAAGCGATAAGCAGCAGTGGCAGCAGCAGCAACAGTAGCAACTGTTGCTGCAGCAACAGGCAGCAGCTACAAAAATACAAAATTGATATAAATTTTGGCTGAAATTTCATTAATTCTTGACTCGGCACAAAACTTGGCCAGAGACCATAAAATATTCAAATATCGCGCAAGGCCTCACATAAATACATATATGTATATATATATATATATATACATATATAAATTAAAACGAATTGCAATAAAAAATTCAACTCCCGTTTCAACGTGCTCACATGCAACACACACACACACACACACATACACATACTCGTATATGTATCTAGATACATGCGCTTGCAAGGATTGATCGCCTCCTCGAATGACATATTATTTAGCAAATTGAAAAGGCGCAGAAAGAGAAATAACCCAACGTGCTTGGCTTCTTATAGAACGACTGTCAGCTACCCTATAGCTACTTGCTATAAACAAATATATATAAATCTACATATAAATCTACATATGAAAGGGCTTCGATCTGGTTATAATATATAATGAGCGGCACTGTATATACCTATAATGTATAGATACTTATATCTATATACTTTTACTATTATATATTATATTTATATTATGTACTTATATTTAAATCTATATTTTTTTCAACGTTTTAAATTTTTGCATATCTTCGTAAAAGATAATCTATCTACATACATATAAAATAAAATCTATAGTAAACAAAATTTAATACTTTCTAACTCTCTGTTGGCTTCATCTTCTGCTAAGTATAAAAAAACGATATTTATCGATATTGAAAAAATATAAAACCTTTCAATTGTAGCAGCATCTACTGCTAAGTTCATAACTTTAGACATTAATAATTATATTAAAAATGAATTGAGAATAGGAAAAAAATAGTTAAAAATTTGATTTGATTATTCTGCTTTGATTTGGATATACAAAAACAAAACTAGACAATTTTGTCTTAGTAACCAATATCGATCGATATATTGTATATATATCGTTTATATAAAAATATTTAGTTTAATATTTTGTTTTTATTTTATTTATTTAGTTTAATATTTAGTTTTTCATAGCGCTTGGCTGGAGCACATTCATATATGATTAGATCTACAAGTATTGTATATGCAATATATATTTTATATAAATATATTATAAATATATATGATAGCACAAGCCAAATAAACCCTTTCTGAATCCATGACTCACTGAGTACAGGGTATGCATAAAAAAGTTTTACGGGCTGTGCAGTTCGCACGTTACAATTACGGCGACTCGTCTGTCGCCTACCCTTCAATGAGCAAAAGAGAGAGCGAGAGAGAAAGAGAGAGAGAGAGAGGAGAGAGAGAGAGAGAGAGAGAGAGAGAGAGAGAGAGGGCGAAGAAGAGAGGGCGCAGAAGAATTGTAGGGCTTGCTTTTTGGGTTGGGCTACGCCTTGCCACACACTTTGGAATGCAAATCAATGGCCTCAGCCCCGACTGTGTCCCAGGCACAAGCAAAGGCGCAGGCAAAAGCGAAGGCGATAAAAGTATCCTCTGACTTTCGAGGCTGGCATGAAAAATAAATAACTTCTGCAGATCCCCCTAACAAAAGCGCAAAGGCAAAAGCTATAGCTCTGCATTTGTAGCTGTGGCTGTGGCTGTAGCTGTGTATATGAATCTGTATTTGTATCTGGATATTTGTATACGATGTTTATGTATCTGCAGCTGTGGATTTGTATCTGTATCTGAATATTTCTATATATTTATGTATCTTTTGTATCTGTGTCTGTGTAGTGTATCTAAATCTGTATAGATGAAACTGTATCTGTATCTTTGGCTATATTTATATTTGTATCTTTAACTTAGCAATTTTATCTGTATCTGTGGTTCTCCATCTGCATCTGACCTGTTAATTTTGTATCTTTATATGCATAAATGTATCTGTGTATTGCCATTTGTATCTGAATCTTTGTATCTGTATGTGCATATAGCAGAAGATTTGTATCTACATTTGTATCGATATCTGGGTGTATATATTTGTATCTGTATATCTATAGTTGTAGATTTGTATCTATATCAGTGTGTTTTCATCTCTTTTCATGTATCTGTAGCTTGATATTTGTATCTATATCTGTGCATTTGTATCTGCAGCTCTCTTTATCTCTCTCATCTATCTATAGAAATGTATCTGTAAGTCTTGTATTTGTATCTGTTTCTGTGTCTGGCCACACTCGGCTGACTCTGCGGCCTTCCTCGAGCTGCACCCTGTGGCGGCGAGCCAATTGTATGCAGCACGTCCTCGCTACGGTAGGTGCTTCACACACACACACACATGATTGTGTATATATATCGAATATTTGATCGTTGCTTGCTGCTTGAGCGCAGCCCCAGCCCCAAGTGGCCCCGGCCTCATATTTGCCAGGCCACTGACGACCCCTTCGGCTCCTGCGCCTGTCCCTGCCTTGTCCCTAAGTCCCTATGCCCATGCCCATGCCCATGCCCATGCCAGTGCCTGTGAGTGGCGCAAAAGATAATGAAAGTCAATGTCTGTGCAAGGGTACAGGATATGCTGTATGCCAAGTATATACATATTGACTTCGTCTTCTGCTTGTTTGCCTTGCTCCACGGACAAACATCTCCACACAGTGCCAGCTCTTTGTTTTCAAGTGCTCCGCCCCGTCCCTTTGAAATAAAAGGGAAGCCAGCCAGTCAGCGAGTTTATTTTTTTGGGGCGAACGGGCAATCGGACAATTCAGTTTATCTTTCCCAAGTATTTCTTGCTCATAAGCGCAGCCTTGAGCTGAGGGCTGTTGGCGCAGAGAGAAAGACTTAGAGACTAGACTTAAGGTTAGTTATTGATTCAACTTAAATAGAAATTGGTTTTGGCTTTGTGGGAATAGAAAGTTTGAACAGTTTCGACTCGAAACCGGTTCCCTAAAAATCTTAAAAAACCCTTACCAAATTTCAGGTCCTCAGCTGTAATTACGCAAAGCATTTGGGTCACTTAAGAAAGGACAAAAACGAAATTGATTGAGGATCGTTTTGAAGCATCAACCAGCAAATATGACGAAACATGACGAATGAACGTTGTTTCGTCGAGCGTAACAAACCCGTTCAAATATTTGCTTGTAACGATGGCCAGGTGTTTGTGTCAATAAAGCAGTCTATTTGAAGAGGATCGAGAATCGAGCATCCACGTTCCCAGCA
The DNA here is from genome assembly GCA_035045365.1 of Drosophila leonis. Classification (NCBI taxonomy): domain Eukaryota; kingdom Metazoa; phylum Arthropoda; class Insecta; order Diptera; family Drosophilidae; genus Drosophila; species Drosophila leonis. The sequence goes on along the minus strand of JAWNPC010000338.1, from coordinate 1,425,224 downwards.
GACTTAAGCAACTGATTGCGTGTAAATAGCGCTGTGATCGAGGCCGCGTAGGGGGTAGGTTGAGCAACCACTGCGAGATACATAAATATCAAATTGTATCGAAATCCTGCCACAAGGATCGCTGCGGACAGACAACGTGGGAGAATGATTGAAGCAAAAGAAATAACGAAAAGTGGACCCGAGGCTAATGTCTGTGTGTGTGTATCGGTGTTTGACAGGCCTGAAATGGGAAAAGAGTTGAGTCGAAGTGAAGCGAAGCTAAAGGATATGCGACGTCAAGGCACATTAAGTAGCTCCAAGGCACTTAAAATCGAAAAATCAGTTATCAAATAGCAGCGTGGGTTCGACTTGCTAAGAAAGCTAGAAAGCTAGAATGAAAGCTAAATAATTTCAATTACCTAAGATTTTGTGCAAAGTCAGTTTTGCATACTAATAGCTATCGATTTCAGTGTGTTTTTGTGAATCGATAGTTATCGATTTCAGCTTGAAGTGTCTTTAGCTAATGATATTTCAGAGAGATGTGCTATTATAGATGAGAATATCAGAAAATAGAAAACTTTTTACATATTGGCGAAGTCTGAGAGCTTTGCCCAAGCAGTTGAATAACGATATATATCGATTTTGAATGGAAATATGATTCTTATCGAAAAAGTATTTAAAATTCAGTTAGAAATTAAAGTCAGTAGCTATAAACTTATATGAGAAATTCATAATTATTTTGTGTTATTAATTATCGATAATTATCGATATTATTTTCTAGCTAAAAGAACTTTGCAAAGCAAAATCTGATCAGCTGTAATTAAATTATGTTTAAAAAATTAAGAAATATTTAACAATTAATCTACTTCTGTTATCGATTTCATAAGCACAATATTAATCGCTATCATAAACATGAACATAAACATTTATCGATATCAGCTTGAGCTTCATACTTGATTGGGAAACACAGTTGTAGCCTGCAGACTTGCAGACAGCAAACATAAGTATATCAATTTAGTTGTCTGTTGATCATATCGATTAGCAGTATATAATTTATCGATTCGTAACTGCCTTAACTCCCATATTGAGCCAGTTTGAATGGGTGAAGGGTATAACAAGTTGAATCACACTAAAAATGAAATCTGAAAATTGCGTTCACATGCGCGGCTCCTGGTCATTTGGTCGGGTCCAATTGGTTAGCCAAAAAGGAGATCATGGGAAATTTTGTTGTTTGGTATCTCGAAACCAGTTGGCTGTGTCTTGATTTGCCTGTTGAGGGGTGAAAGTCGCAACTTGTTGGCCCTAATTATGACAGCGTGACGGTGGGGAGCAAACTGGATAACGAGCGGTGTGCGCAGGTGCCCGTTGATATTTTCATTTCAATTTTCACAGGATAATCGTGAGGGTGAGCCCAAGTCAAGGCGCGTGAAAATTATGCACGCTTCGTAATTGTTAGCAGGCAGCAGGTCACCTAGGCAACCTACTTTGAGAATTTTATGGTAATTAAATGGTCCTTAAGATCCGGCTACTGGTCAGTGTTCAACACACATGGTTCACACGCCCTGCAGCAGGTACAGGTACAGGTACAGTCTGTGCCTCGGTTTCATAGTGCCGCGTCATATCCGATGATCAAAAGGGGCCACAGCACACAATGCTTCCGGATTTAAAGCCCGAAAAACGTCATTAGCAAAGTTAGAAAAGAAGTTGAAAAACATTAGAGATTGCCTAGCGAGTGTGTGTGTGCGAATGTGTGTGTGTGTGCCGCGCATCGGAAGTTCCCACAAGACGGCAATTATGACGCAACATAATTTTTGGTCAAGTCTGGGGCTGATGAAAATGATCCGCTGTGATGACAAAACCAAAAGGCCTGGCGGCTGCGCAGCAACTGCTAATTAAAAAGGAATTTCTGTCTCTGCGTTATACACTGTTTTCCAACTGTTGAATGGGGCATATTGGTGCTTCTATTGATTGCTAATTTTACTAAAGTCTTTAAATTTCTTATATATTTTTATAGTTAAATTTAGATTCAAAGGAAATTTCTATATTTTTGATACACTGTTTGCAGACAGGGTATATTGGCTTGTCTATCAGGCAGTCTGCCTGACAACAACAACAATTTTAATTCCTTCGATTTCATATGGTTATATGAATATTTCATAGGAATTTCCATATCTGCTGTATACACTGTTTTGCATTAGTTAAAGGGGTATATTGGCTTGTCTATCAGCCCGTCTGAGCTTTCTGTTTCAGCTAAAGACTTTCAATTTCTTATATTTCCTATATTTATACATCAAAGCAATTCCTTTATCTATTTTATACACTGTTTGCCATCAGTAAGGGGTATATTGGTTGTTTGTCAAAATTTGTGATATCTATGAAGGCAACACCTGGTTGAACTGGAAATTCCAGTTGAATCAAACATTTTGGACCTCAATTCTCTCTCTTGTCTTCTGCATGCGCTTTACAGGGTATTGCACAGTTAGTTTGCTACCAACAGTTTAGCTTCTTTTTCAGCTCTTTCTCTTTACTGCTTTTTTTACAAGCAATTAGACATGTCAAGGTGGCTTTTGGGGCGGGGGCAGGTGTGGCAGGCAGTTACAGCAATCAGGAGAGTGCTAATTTAGTAATCACAAGTCACAGTCCGTGGCGCAGTCTTCAGTCTCAGTCCCAGTCTCCAACCGGTTATTAGATCCTCAAAAAACTAGAAGATCTTTGTCGCTAGTCCGACCCCTTGCCGCACTGCCCCTCGTTGTTTGTGTTGTTGTCTCTCTAACGGGTCGCAAGGTGTGAAATATCTGTTGCTGTTGTTCAGCTTCAGCTTCAGCTTCTTCTTCTGCTGGTGTTGAATCAGGTGCCGTCTGCTTCAACTGAGGCGCTGCTTGACGTCGTGAGCACACAATAACTCAGATCCTCCCTCTGCCCAAAAAAAAAGACAAGAAAAAACTAGACAAACACATGAGTCGATAATTTAGAAATCTTTACAATATAATTTTCAACTCAAAGATTGATAGCGATGGAGAGAGAGAGAGAGTGAAGATCCCACCACAGGCCAAAGCTAACAGCGAAACCCTTCTTCTAGCTGGAATATTCTCATCTATCTTGAACTTTGTGTCTTTTATCTGTGGCATTCTTGAGTTTCTTTTGCTTTCTTATTGGTTTCTTTGTGCCAATTGTTCAATTCAGCTGTGTGTGAAAACTATTTGTTCCTATAGATAGTATTCCACTTGACTTGACCAAACAACTAAAACTATATTCAATGAAAACCAATTTACTTTAGGTATTCATCAAAATTTATACAAAAATCTTCAGTCTTCTATATCTGTTATAAACAGCTGTGTTCATAAAAATAGTAGTGCAACTGAAATGCCAGCACTACTATTTTTATGAACACAGCTTTAACTTGGGTACATTATTATAATATGTAATATATGATTCAAAGATTAAACAGAAACACCCTTTAATCTATATTGTTTTCAAAAAATTATGTTTCTCACAAAATATTAATGTGCAACATTTCAGTCGCACTACTATTTTTATGAACACAGCACTAACTTGGTTAGAGTATTCTAGTGTATAATAGATACATCACTGAGAGATTAAACTGAAACATCCTTTATTTTTACACACATTCTATGATAGTTACACACACCTCAGTTATTTCGAATATCTTTGTTAAATATGGAGAAACAACTGAATAAAATAGAAACATTGGAGCGTAGCCTAAACAAATTTGAACCTTAGTTGGGCACCAAAAGTAAACAAAACATTAATATTCCTGGCTAGGGAAAACCCTCTAAATGGCATCCTCAACTAATTTACAACACGTGCAATCCGGACGTCAGGTCGCTGACCGCAGTCGACGTCGCCCTAGGCAGCAACCCAGATTGACAAACGAGATTCAAAGCGATCGCATAGCAGAAGAAGAGCAAGAAGAAGATGTAACAGCGGCAGCAGCAGCGACGGCAGCAGAAGGTAAGGGAAAGCAGCGAAGCGTAAAGTTAAGGACAGAGACGAGGCAGGGTGAGCCTAGAGGAGCCTGCGATAGACAAAGTAGCCACAAATGGAAAACAAAATACAAAAGAAGCAAGCTGAAGAAGAACTGCAAGAAGAGAGAGAGAGAGAGGAGGGAGAGTAAACATAAAGTCATAAATAATATTGTTTACACAAATGGTTCACGTAGGCGGCGACCAGGTTCGTAACTCCTGAAACTCCCGAAAAAAAAAATGTTTTTGTATTTGGTTTTCTTGTTGTTTTTGGGTCAATGGCTGTAGATCCTCCACGCAGTCACACACACACACACGCACAAGTGTATGTGTGGCCAGCTAAAAATAAAGATGAGCTCAAGTTTTGTTGATTACGAGAAAAGTTATAAAGTTTCAGGCTCAAGCATGATTTCCAGCTAACCCTATAAAATGAGACAGCGCTGTGCGTGTGTAACGGGCGAGGAGCTGGCGGTGTAAAAGGGGAGCAACAGGCTTTCAGCCACTCAGTTCACATAAAAAAACTAACAGCAACAACAACAACAAATACAACAGGTAGAAATCAAATAGAAAATGGAATAGACAAAAGGCAAATGGAGGAAGTGGCAGAGCTAGCTGGCAGCGACAGCAGCAGCGGCAGCGGCAGCGGCAGCATAAACAACGGACACCATCAGCACCAAACCACCGGCACGTAGCCACGCATACACACACACACACACACACACACACACACACACACACATGCTTACACGCAACTAAGTTTGTCTATCTGCAAAGGCATTTCGAGTTTCATTTTATGTTTTGACCCCTTTTAAGTTCAAGAACCCTTTTCCTCACAACCTCGCACACACACAACCACACAGTCACACTCATACAATTGTGCGCGCAGTCGAGGCAGCACAGCATACACGCTCACTCGCAGCTCTTGAGCGTCAACTGAGCGCGCGCGAGCGACTCGTTAGAGATTTATAATGCAGCTCTACGTACGCCAACAGCCAACAGCCAGCCAAGCCTCACGGCGACGCCGCACTCTTTGCTTTATGCGGGCCACACCAATACAATTTCAGCTGCGCTGCTGCTGCGCAGTCGCTGGCAAGCCTTGAGAGCAAGTCTCCACAGCGCAAAGCTTAGCTCAGCGCAGTTTAGCCCTGCGCTGTGTGAGTTGTGTGTAGAGTTGGAGAGCGCTGCCTCTTCTGTCTGTGGCTTGTTATTGTTTTGGCAGTTGCTCTTCATGTTCGCTGCTGCTGCTGCTGTTGTTGTTGTTGCTGTTGGTTTTTGGGGTGTTGTAGAATGCCAAGTCACATTTATTTCAGCTTCGTTTTCAATAATGGGCGCAACAAGTGTATTTCGTTTTTGTTTCTCTTTTATTTATTTTTTCTTCATTTTTTTCTGATTTATGCGCTTGCTGCTGCGATTCTGCTTCGAATTATTAATTGATTGATGATAACTAATTATGTTAATTGGATAATGAAATGAAATGTGTCAAGACAAAGTTTGTGGCTTCATTTCAGTCAGCTTGAGACAGTTGTTGAAAGCTGCACGCTGCCCACAGGTGACGCACGCTAAGTATTGGCAGGAAAAAGCTCAGCGGGTACTTAACTAGTTGAAAAGCTCTCCTGCTGCTAGAAGTTGATATCATCTCACATACATATGTACATACTTACATACATATAAAGCTTCTTATCTGCGGGCGCAGCACAACGTGTCTATCGTGTTTCTAATGAACAGTTACATCCTCCGCAGCACGAAATCAACAGCTGAAAAAGCCGTTCATGGTCATTGTGCCATAAATGGCAACGAAACGAAATTGAAATTAAGCAAATGAGTGGGAACACAGACGCGACAAAGGAAAAACAAAACTAACAACGAAACAACAACAACAAAGAGCAACTCGAAAACAAGTCGTCAAAGTCCAAGTCAGAGATGCTGCTGAGGCTGCGGCTGCTGCTGTTGCTGCTGCTGTTGCTGCTGCTGTTGCTGCTGCTGTCTTGTCTAGCTAGCATTGAAGGCGGATGCGCACCTACAAACCAAATGAGGAAGAGGAGCAGCAATAGCAACAGCAGCAGCAGCAGCAGCCACAGCAGCCGCCGTGAGCTGTAGCGGATGCTATGCCAAAGCTTTGAGCTTCAACTGGGCCAAACAAAAAACTAGCAAGAATGTTGCACTTGAGTGTAGCCGACTGCATGATACGCTGTTCATTGTTGATTTTAGGCAAACAGAAACAAATGTTGGCAGCCCACGGGGGGGCTGTATTTAAGTCTCATGTAAAAGCTTGCATTCATTAATAGCCAAAAGCCTAGGCAAAACTAATATACCCCTTTGACACATTGTGTATAGGGTATGCACGAGCGCAGTGCTCCAGTGGCTACCGGCCTGTCTGCTGGTCTGCTGGCGGCAGGTTCTGGCTGCTGGTGGCCAGTCGCATTGGGCCATTGGGCATTGGGCCACATGTCCCACGCGTTAATTTACATATCAAGCTCCAGCTAACGGTACATTTTTACGCAATCCCCCAAAAAAAAGCAGAAGAATGCAACGACGACGACGACGACGACGAAAGCGGCAATGGCAAAAGGGAGAGAAAGGGTTTCTTTCTTTTTAGCTCGAACACCGTCGAATCATAAAAATACAAAATAATAAAGAAATGGGCGACGCTTTTAACATAAAAATACACACACACACACACACACACACATACATACATAAGTGTGTGCAAGACAAATACAGTTACAAATACAGTATGAATGAAAGACGTGGACGGGCGCGAACGCATGTAAATTGGCGGCCCCATACTAAAGAAGAAAAGCCAAAGAAGAAGAAGCAGCAGCTGCAGCAGAAGTTACTTTCCACTTTTGGACTGGCGACGCGACGACAGTCAGGTCAGGTGGCCCCACGCCAAACGGACTAAACACAGTGAAGCAAACATCTCCGTTAATTGCCTGAAAACTTTAATTGGTTAATTGAAAATGAGATTGATTTAAGTTAGTTAGTGCTTAAAACTTCTACAAAGATAAATTATTATATTATTTTTAGTTATATTATTATAATTATTATAAATTATTTATAGATTTAAATTTCTTCTAGTATAAAAAGTAGGAAGGTAATTGATCTAATTAACAAAAAATGTATTTCATATTCATATTTTCATATTTAAATTCAAATATAAATTTAAAAAAAATGTTATTTATATTTAATTATTATTACTTATTAAACATAAACAAATTATTTAATATTGAAATGTATTTCAAACGGATTTTAATAATTTGGAATTTAATTTATTTCATTAATATTAAATTGAAAATAAATAAAAGTTAAAATTGATTTAATAAAATTACAAAAAAAGTTTATAATTAATAATAATAATTGATTATTACTAAAGAAAATTAATAAATGTTACAATAAATTTATTATTATAACAATTGAATTAATTAGTCTTAAAATTAAATTATTTAAAAATACAAATATTTAAAATTTGAATATTATTACTTTATATAAATATATATTACTATATTTTATTTATTAGTACAATATATTATTATATTTTATTTTTTATTATTTAAACATTATTAAACATTTTTTTAAACATTTTTATTTGTCGATATTTTTTTTGGAAAATATTTCAAAGCAAAATGTTGTTATGAAGTGATTAATGTATTTAAATTCCTTAATACAGGATCATTTATAATTGCTTAAACAATTAATAAAATCTACAATACTTTGATTTAGGTACATATGTAGGGTTAATAAACTCAATCTTCAATCTGAATGTCATTTGTTTTTATATTTAAATATTTTCATAAATTTCGGACATTTGAATTATGAAATACCAATGTAGCTATGTCCGTTAGTTTGTTGTGGGCCTGTCTTCATTTATGGCGCTGGGCTTTATGCCAGGCGACAAATTTGAAAATATTTGAAAGCGTTTGCGGGCGGAGTCCTAAGCTCGACTTTGATTTGGGGCCGGGCCCTGGGCCACGAACAGGTACAGGTTGCAACGCATTGTGCGAGGCGTTTTCTTTTATATTTTACTGTTACAGTGTCTTGAAAGCTGAGATCTTGCTCCTCTCTGCTCTGGTACTCTGCCCGTGCTCCGTGCTCTCCGCTCTCCACTCTCTCCTCAGTTGGGCCAGTTCAATGACCGTAAACGGACGGCCGGTCCCTCTTTTGTTGTTGTCGCTTCTTTCGCGGTTCTTCCTGACTGCCTTCTTCGCCTGCTGCTTCGTCTAGCTTTCTATTGTTTGATGATTTCCAAAAAAAAAAGAAGAAGTCGAAGTAGTTGAAGAAGAAGAAGAAGCAGAAGCAGAGAAAAAAGAAACGCTTGTGGGTTTTAACCCTACAATGGGAATGGGAATTGAAATTGGGAATGGAGACTTGGGTGTGGGGAATGGGAAGCTAGCGCGCTGCCCACATCCACATTCCAACCTGTGAATGCCAGTGTGTGTGTGTGTGATAGTTTCTTCAATCTCTCTCTTACTCTCTCTCTGTCTCTCTTTCTCTCTCTTTGTTTATGTTGTTCTGCGCTGAGGATTAATAATGCGAGTGGGCATTTGATCTATTGACGAGCTGTTGCCGAAAAAGTCCAGAGATTTTGTATTATTTTCTTGTACGCATGGTTCATTGACTTTGACCAGGGACTTTATCAGCTCTGTCTACCTTAACGCGAGTGTGTGGGCCCCATAGGGTACTCTATGATTAATGGGTTTCTTTTGCACCATCCATGAAATTAAATTTGACTTTCTGTATAGCCTGGCAATCGTTGAAACGTTTACAAAACTCCAGTTAAATGCAATCTATCATTTATTCCAAATCAAATGAGAGTGAGAAAGATGTGGCATATATGAAAGCCTAGAGCTGAATACACTTATATATGTATATTTAGATATATATTTTGTTATGTTTTTTAATTGCATTCAAGTTTGCTTCGAGTTTGCCTGCCTTGAGCATATATCTGCAGCTTTAATGTTTTTTCAACTTAAAATTCCGTTCAGAAAGCAATTAATTTGTGCAAAACAAGATCTTAATAGATTGGATAGTAGATAACAAAAGAAGAAGAAGTAGATGACAGCTAAATCTATTTGCATGCTAGAATAGCCTGTCGCAGGCTTATTATGGGGACATTTCTGCCACTACCAGGCAATAGATGGCGCCATTTAAACATATTTTTACATTAAAAAGACACTAAATTAGGCAAATTTCTTTTTTATTCTATAATACCCTATAGATCGCTTATAATACATAATTATAATATTCCTGCGGCTTTTTATCAATAGATGGCGCCACCCTAAATTGCTATTATAAATGCTTTAAAAGCTAAAAAAACAACTTGCTTGGTTTTATTCACTTTATGCACTTCAGTTTTATGTATTTCAATTTGATTTTGAATTCAAACCTTAACATGCTATGGGAACGCGTATGCCAGCCAAGACCCTTCCCTTGCCCATTCTCATTAGCATGTAGCAAGTGCAGAGGGCTATTAAAATAATGCGCTACCCCAATAAAATCAGGTAAAACATTACGCAACAGGTTCGAAATGCCAAACAGGCAAATGATTTAGCTGCACAATATGCTGACCTGCTAGTGTCGCAGTCATGGGAAACTGTCAGCCAGACCACCTACACCAAATGTCACCACTCCCCACCCCCCACTTAGTTTCTGTAACTGTAACAGGTTCACGCATAGCGCACCACATCCAAAATCCCAGTCCATATTATGTATGAAACTCGTAAGCGTAACGAATGTATTCAAATTCAATGTGAATTTTGTGTTTGGTTTCAATTGAGCGAAGTTGAAATGCACTTGCTGAAAGATGTGGTAGAAGTTAGATGTGATATATATATATATGATATATTTAAGTAAATTTTGAATACTATAGAGAAGTCTTGACTTTATATCTTTAAGTTGGCCTATATAAGAAACTTGGTTCGACTGCCCAATACTCGCTCATCATGCAACAAACAACTTAAAGCAGCCAAACATATGAGAGTTTATAAAATTAGGTAATAAATTAATAGATATTTATATATAGTTTTATAGCATATCATCCAGAACTATACAGAATAGAACTTGGATCATTAGATTAGGGTAGCTATGGTCCTACTACAAAATTGACTGAGCCTTGCCTTGGAGACTTTTCCTTTACAGCAGCTAAGAACAGATAGATCAATAGAACTATATTATAACTATATTAGATATATTTATTTAGTAATAATCCTTAAGCCTCACACACCTGCTAACAAAAGGTAAACAACCCTATTGTTAGAGTATTAGAAATGTATTTGATTTTTCTCAGCTTTAAGTTTGGCGAGATCAGAAATGTATTTTTAGGGGCTTTTCAGCAACTGCGCAACATGTATAGAAAAAAATTTGTAAAAATTGTAAACTAATGCGCCTTGCTAGGGGCAAGAAGGAATCAATGTAATTATTCACCCCTCGCGCTTGTGTGTGGGCATTTCCGTTTCGCTTTCACGTCTAGGGTATGTTGAATGCCCGCACAGTTTGGTTCGTGGGCCGGACCCTCGCCGTTCGACTGCGCCCAAGTGTCCGGAAATGAGATGCAAATATTATGTGGGATTCATGACCATGTCCTTGTGAAGCTCACAACAACAACAACATCCGTAGAACACACCCCGACATAACAAAAAAAAAAAAAAAAAACAAAAAAAAGAGAAAACATTTCTTGCCCCTGGACAGCAACAATTAAAACGGTGCATGCGCCGCTGACTTTGCCGCTGAGGGTTGCCTCATGCCACATGCGCCTCCTCGCATTATTGAAATTTATAAATGAGCTCATCTATTTTACCCTACAAATATATATATATATATATGTATATATACTTATAGCTCAGCTCGTCCACGCCCTCTAAGAAAATTGTCTTAACGTGCATTTTCCTCGAAGCAAATGTGAAAATTTGCTTGCTTCACTGGTTTTATACTACGTAATTTACTCAACGACCGAGAGGTTCCTCTGATAGCATCTATAAGAAAAGTTATGACAAAATTTGGTTATTGTTGGAAATTATGCAAACCTTTTCATGAGTTTTCTTTGTGATCCTGAGAAATTGGTTATTTTCTTTACTCTAAAATTCTTTTACTTTCTATTATGAGGAACTTCTGTTAATATTATTGCAAACAATCTTTAGAATTTTCTTCGTATCTTCAAGCTATGTAGATTAATATATGCAAAATATAAATGAAAGATTCATATAGGTGTGTATATAATATATCTACGAATGGAAATGAAAGATAAATATATTGTAGATTTTATGCTATGTACATATATATCTACAATCCTATTTGCAGGTATATATCATTTATCTTATATATTTCAGATCTTAAATATATGAAAAACGTAATACTAAACAAGTTTAACAACAAGATATAAACAACAATAACAATTTTGTTTGGTTTGAGATTTTATATTTTAGATGAGACTTTTAAAGCTGATTAAAATCTTAACAAAATGAATAGATCTAGATCAATCTATATCTATATGGAGTATTGGCAAAGAGATTATCATAATATTTTTAAAGTAAGAAATTTTTTAAGGAAGAATATTGAAAGAAGAAGAATTATTTAAGAATATTATAAGAGTTTTTTTTCGATACCTCTTTCTTTCGCAACACTCTTCTAGAGCTGCTTCAAATCTTAACAAAATGAATAGATCTAGATCAATCTAAATCTATATGTAGTATATACAACTAAAGCATTATCATATTATATTTAAAGTAATAAATTTTAAGAACTATACAAAACACAAAAACAAATATTTTTCTCCTTTGAGTTCATCTTACCTAGTCAAGATTTCATTTGTCTAAAGATAATTTCGAAAGCTTTTGCTCAACAGCCGCCTAGATGAGATCCAGATTGTGCAACTCTTATTGGGAACATATTTTTGAGCTGATTTGGGTCAAACGAATGCTTGCAATAAGTGCAAACAGATGAGCTCTAGAAGAGATTGCAGCAACTGAACATCACAAAAGATTGAGCATGGAGTTGAGACTGGCACTGAGACAGGGACAGAGACTGGCGGGAGTGTGAAATAATGTGATTAACAGATTTTTCATTGTATACAATTTCACAAAGAGAGAGAGAGAGAGAGAGAGAGAGAAGGAGAGAGAGAGAGAGACAGACGTTGAAGAAGATCGTCTCATTATTTATCATCCTCAGCAACAGGAAAATAAGAATCTAACCCCCGATTTGGACGGAGCGGCAATTGCGTCCAGAAACTAGGCGCAAATCAACAGCCGAGAAGTTCAACGAACCGCGTTCTCCTGCTCTTCTCCTCTTCCTCTTCCTCTCTGTTTCTCTTTGTGTGTGTGTGTGTGAGCTAGCGCCTAGATTGTGTCCAAGCGCAACTACAAAAGGGGCTGGGGCAACGGCTGCGGCTGCGACTGGGGCTGGGGCAGGGGCAGCGACGCATCACGGACGAAACGAAAGCACAAAGCGTTACAATGTTAATGTTAATGGATATGGATACTCAGCCCGAGGCGCTGCCCGGCTGCCTGGCAGCCAGCTCCAGCTCTAGCTCCAGCAGAGAGCGCACATTCTTTGTGCCTAGGGAACTGTCGCTGTTGAGAATTCCATAGAAAGCTTGCCAGCTGTGCGCGCAGAGGGTATTTAGCAGTAATACTCGAACTGAACCAAAGTTCAACTGAACTGCCTACCCCTTATAGATGATCGTCAGATATGAAGATATGATATTGCAATACTAAAAGATGGCAGAAAAACTAAAAAAAACCCTTTGGATCTATTAGTTTATTGAAATATATTTTGTAATAAGATGACATAAGAGAGAATAAGAATAAAAAGATTTTTATATATGTACAAAATATTTTGAAATAGTAAATAAATTCAGCTATCAGAATACAGAGAAATTTTATAGAAATTTGTATAGAAATATTTAGAAAATACAATATCTTGTCATATCATATAAGATCAGATATAACAATACTTAGAGAAGGGGAAGAGAGTTTGAAGAATCCGTAATTCAGCAAATTCTTATATCTTATAGTATTTGCATCTGCTCTTAGAACTCCAATGAATATTAAAACTTATTACGAGCTGTGAGTGAAGAAATTATATGCTTGAAGCTAATTGAGCAGCAGCAACAGCCGAGTCTAAGACTAAGCTAGAGATTGATATGCGAACAGTAAATATCTTAATCATATTTTATAGAAAATTTCTAAAATATTTCTCTAATAAATTAGAGTCAGCTTGGATTGCCAGTAGCCTTAATTTAGTCATAACTCTATAGTCTAATTATGCTTCCTTGCTGATTAATGTCTTCATTTTGCAGATCCTTGAAATGGGAAAGTAAATTGATGGCCACATTCTCTTGGTTCGTTCTGGCCCCTTTATAATTGGCTGGCATCTATCAAGCGCATAATTTCTACTTTTTCTTCATTTCATTTAATGCACATATCTATATATGTATGGGTACAGACGTATGTGTGTCTTTGCTGTTATGAATGTATCAATTGTCAGTTTCCTTTATGCATGCCACTCACTCGCCTTCAACACTTGGGCGACGGGCTCCTCCTGACTGCGGCTCCACTTAAGTCTCGAGCGTGTCTCTCGCTGTGCGCTTTGTTTCCTTAATGCTTTCTCTTCTGCTCCCAATTTTTGTACAATATAATTTCACCATCCGGGCAATGGGATCTCATAATTGCCATGCCCCATGCCCCCCAACTAGCGTCTCTCCCGCTCTCCCTGATAGGGATTGCTGCAATTGGTTTTCTGGTTCTGGTTCTGGTTTTCTGGTCCTTCGTTGGGAGCTGTCAAGTGTTTGTTTCCCCTCCTTTTACAAACACAGAGAACGAGCAAGAGGTAGAGAGACTGAGAGAGATAGGATAAAAAGTAAGGCAAAAGTGCAGGAAATATTGAATTTATAATTATGTTGATATGCAGCTAGATGGTAGCTAAATGTGCACTTAGAGAAATCACATGAGTGTGAACTTAATTGTGGTACAATTTTTCTCAGAGCTAAGCACTGGATAAATACTGAAAGTATGATTAAAATATTATTAATTAGGTTTATAACGGATTGAAGAAAGGAAAATTTCATAATTGTTAAAGCTTTGGTGAAACTATTGTAGTTTAGATCTAGTTTTAGGTCTGAGATTATTTTACTCTTGACTCGAACTTTGTTTTGCGTTTCAGATTTCAGATCTACCTTAATTGTATAATCAAGTTAAGAAAACTAGATTTATTTTATATTTCAAAAGGATACTTAAAGAAAAGTTGTAGCACCTTCACCTTCTCTGCTTGTAAGATATAATAAATAATAAAAATAATCAAATAAATGTAAAATATAATCAAATAAATTTAATCAGCTAGTTTTTCTTCAAGTGTATTTATGTAGATATTTATGCAATTCTTAAACTCAAAGAGCAACTGTGCTTGCCACTAATTAGTTCTCCTTGTAGAGCTGGGCTAACGGTCGTAAGATCTGCTGAAGCGCGTCCGCTTAGGACTTGCCACTTGACGTGCCGCGTCGCGATGTGGCGTGCTGTTGCATCTTCCTCCTGGCTGCTTCCTGTTGCCATTGCCATTGCCGTTGCAGTTGCAGTTGCAGTTGCAGTTGCACTTGCAGTCTAGCCACCCCTGACGACAACATTTAAATATTCAAACGATCGCTTCACACTCGCAAAGACACTGAGATTCCACCACCAAAAGAGGCAGCAAGAGCCACGATTGCACCGCCATGCACCACCATATGAACGTCTTCTTACCTGTTCATCCAGCTGCCTAGCTGGAGGGTTGCTAGACTATCTAATTAACATTTTTTTTCTTCTCTTTTTTTGTATCTTTTAACGTTCGTCTCGAGCGCTGAGGTTCGCTGGCTCAGGTGGTGGTGGCTCAGGTGTCGGCGCAGTACTCATCATCAGGTGTAACTGCTGCTCGTCCCAAGGATTGCGGGAACGCATCGCTGCTCACAAACAAACGCTCAACCTGCTCTTTGTTCGCCAGCCACAACAGACCCTGACTCTGACTCTGACTTCGACTTCGACTTCAACTGCGACTTCGTCCTGACTGCCGTCAATTATTTCAAAATGCGTTAATGCTTTTTGCCTCTTCCTTTTGCCTCGTCTCTCTCTCTGCGTGTTCGCCTTTTGTGATCCTCGTTGGCTCCCCTAAAAGGTCGCTTTATCACTTGGGCCCGGCCCTTTTGTCTGAGCCTCAATGCCCGCAATTCTCATTCCCGGTACGTCACAGTCGAATCGGCGGGGCTTTTGCTGAGCCAATGCGTCGCTTTGTTGATTTGTTGTACCTGCACCGAAACGGCGCATGGGGTAGTTAAGGCTTGTGCAGAAAAGAAAAAGTTGGCTCGATACTTTTGTAGCTCTCGGTATTAATATAATGTTTGGATGCTTAATAATATATTTTGTGATCTATCATATATTCTCTTAAAGACTTACCTATAATCGTTCAGCTCACAAATTATGTCTGTCCTATATAATAATGTTTTTTCTTTAACCTATTTATATATTTAACTAAATTCAATTAACAGCGCATCCATATAAACATTTTTTTATACATTCTGTATATCTGTCTAAAAATATATAGATATTTCTATACAAGAAATTAAACCAATTTGTACATAAATATTTATTATCTTACTTCAACTTTTTACCACTTACCAGCCACATCTCTTCCAGGTGCGAGTATCTTCAAGTCGTTCAGTTTGGTATTTTAAAATAATTTTTTTCCTGTTGTCAATCAGAGTGGCAATTGCCGCTTTTGCTCTCTCGTGAGCGACCCTCGCTGCACGTTTCTTACTGTTGCTTTTTTCAGTTTTTCAGTTTTTCTGTTATATATTTTTTTTGAGTGTTGGGCATTAATTTCGTGAGCATCCTGTTGCTTGGTCTTGCATGAAAACAGGATGCCAATGACCGTGTAAATGCACGGGCTTTATTTTTGATATGCGCTCATAAAGTGAGCGGAGTATATAAGTTTTTGTAATGTCCATCTAGCTGTCTGTTGAAAAGCCTTGATGTTTTGAATATATATGTCTAGATGACTTATAAAAAGATTTTTTTAATGTATCCATTTGAGGAGTAGCATATGTAAAATTAATCAAGTCTTTCTGTAAATGCGCAATTGAAGCTGAAAGTTATATAACAATAGTTACTCTATATAGCAATAATAATACTCTTTATATAAAATAATAATTATAACAATAAAAGCTCTATCAAAGAATTAGAGACAGAAGACAGAAATCCTAAAATTTGAACAGTGAGGTTTAGCTGATCTCCTGCAGACCTTTATATTTTATTGGCTGGGCCTGGGAAATTTGATTCAAATAATGTCTGCCACAGTTTCAGAACTACATTGATCAACTTTTACTGTTTGGCTTGCTTAGACCTATATATAAGGTATATATGTATGTATGTATATCTAGGTCCACTCGATTGTTGCCAATCAGAAAATATGTACTGAACGAGTATTATGTAGTCGGTAGCGCCTGACTGTAACGTTTTCATTTTCAATTTTCTGCTGCTTTTCGATTTGGCTTTACTCCTGAGTGCGGGAGAGAGAAAGGGGGAGAGAGAGAGAGTTGAATTGTTGATAGTTTTGTTTGGTTTCTAATTTAAATGCTTATTAAATTGTTTAACTGTTGTTGTTGTTGTCGTTGTTCTGACTGTTGCTCTTTTTACAGGGTGTGTTAAGTGCGCAATTTCCGTTTGATATTAAAACTAATTGACTTTAGCTAGTTCAATAATGTAGAAATATTTTTTGATATATTAGCTAAAACCAGGCTAAAAAGGCTATTTTGTAAACTTGTTCATAATAATAATAGTTAGCTGCGAGCAATAAAAATTTAGTATAAAAATCAACTCATTACAAATTTTTTGCACTTGCTGATTATAAAAGCTAAAATATAAGAATTTAGATCTATAAATCCTGACACTAGTTGGAGGATAGAACTGTAACCTCAAGCCAAAGGAAGTGGCAAACAAAGCACAACAAAAAAGCCAAATAAAAAGCCAAACAAATCAAAATCAATTTGTCAAGCGGCACTTGCCACCATAAATAAAAACCAACAACAACAACAACAATGAATGAGAAAAGCAACAACTGCAACAATGAGCAGAAAAAAGAAGCGAAGAGAAGAGCGCATTAAAAAGACGTTCGAACGGCAATCAGAAATCAAAACAAAAACCGCTAAAATAACAGAAAAAGTCACAAGAAATGTGGCGCAAAACGAGTTTTGTTTTTCAACGTGGCGGAAAGGGGCTAAGCGGTTAATCGGAATCAGATACGAAACTTAAATACCCTGTAGTCGTTGAGAGACAGATTCGAGTGTCATAGACTAGATATATCAAATGAGTATTAGGATAACAAGTTAAGAGTATCTTCAGTTGAGTTTTACTGGATATTTTTTGGGGAAAAATCAAAGATTGAAGATTGAATATTCAACATTAACAGAGAAAATGAAGGGTTCGCTATCCTGATGACGCGCAGTGTATACATTGATGTAATATATGAATATGTGTAGTTATATAAATGCAGATGCTGTCTTTCAGTTAGATTTATAGATTATTAAGATATATATGATATAATATAGTAATAGTTAGATAGAAGGACTGATATAGATAATGCATATAGATAGATAGAGAGATATATGTGTAGATAAAAAGATTATAAATGAATATATCATGTCTATGAATATGAATATATTGTACATTTAAAAAGATATAGATAGACAGAGAAATGTTTATATAGGTAGATAGATACATACATATATATGTTATGTATAGAGTAATCAATGGATACATAGATAGATAGGTTATAGATAAATAGATATAGACATAAGTAGATAGAAAGAAATATAGATAGTTATATATAGAAATATATATATTTAAAGAGACTTGTATATAGTATATTTATATATAGATAGATAGATAGATGATATATATTGTATATATATATATATAGATCGATAAATGTACAGATTTATATATTATATATTATGTTAAATGGATTGATAAACTAATCTTTCAAAATACAGAAAGATAGATTTTAGATATATAGATTTTAATATTTTTATATTCTCCCAGCTTTCAATTTATTTCACAATTTAATAAAGGAAAATATCGATAAATAGAAAAAAAGCTTTGAAGAAGATAGAAGAAGAAATAAAGTATGCTTGTTAGAAAGAAAATACAAATATTTAAATTTTTGAATATGTTTCATTCCTAAAATATAAAACACTTTAAAAGTGAAATACATGTAATACATGAGAAATGCTAAAACATATTTTATAGATTTTTTGTATATAAAAAAACTATATTTTTCCCAGTGTCAAGTGACAGCACAGCGATCATCTACTCGTATGCGAGTCTGAAAGTCTAAAAGTTGGTTTTTTAATACTGATCACTGCAGCTTATGTCAGTGCAGGGTATATCCTAGTCGAGCGCAACCTAGTCTAGATATCGCTTGCGGCAAACGCGTGGCAGCAGCAGCCGCACAATACACAAGTGCAGCAGCAACTGTGGAGCCAGCCCTGCCACACGTAGGGCAACCCATACAAATGAGTCAGACAGGTCGCCGCGCCAATTGAAATGAACGAGCAGAGCAGGGAGTAGGGGCGGGGGCAGTGGCAGGGGCAGGGGCAGGGGAACAGGATCCGTTGCAATCGGCAACAATTGTTGAGAAATGCAAAACCAGTGGCCAAAGTAACTGGACAACATTTACAAGTGGGCGGCAGTGGGAGGTGGGGCATGTGGGGGTAGGCGTGGTCGATGCGACAACTTCATTTGTCGCCACGGCCAGTGCTGGGGCAGACAACGGAAACAGCAACAGCAGCAGAGTGTGCGGGGGGAGGCAAGCAACTTGCGGCACGTCGTCAGGCAAATTGAGGTTAAGTAATGCAGTCAAATGCGTGAAAAATGGCAAAAAGAGCAAAAGCAAAAGAAGAAAAAGAAAATGAAGAAGCAGCAGAGGAACAGCAACTGGCATTAGCAATGGGGAGTGGTAGGTGGTGGGGCAGGGCAGGCGCAGGGGCAGGGCCTTAAAAGGAGGACAAGAGCGTTCGCTCATGCGCGCAGCCCAAAAGCCAAGCCCCAAAATAAGGAGCCGCATGTAGGATCCGCTGCGTGACGGCGACTTGAAACGAGACACGTTGCCAACAATAACAACAACAACAAGTATAAAGTGCGCTTTGTTGGTGAATGGGAGACAACAACAAGTATAAAGTGCGCTTTGTTGGTGAATGGGAGACGGCGAGCTACCCTGTAATCAAACTGAATAAATTATGGACAGCCCTAAGATCCTATGATTTTTGACAACAAACAATGAGCATTTTTGTTGAGGCTTGCAAAGACATTCTAAGTGTCCATTAAAAAATGGAAAAAGGTTGAAAATATCTGCACAATTTGTTTCTTCTTCGTTCTGTTCGTATGTACAAGCAAAATGCTTAAGTTCTCAATTCTTTAATAGATTTTACTTTTTGTTTAATGCTTACGATGCTTCTAGATATCACTGTGCAAATTACAGGGTATTTTTCGGTATTCTACGCCCCCAATGGGCATAGCTATATCCGCCATATCTTTTTGATCTTAGGCTGTCAACGCGAGTATATGTTCCAAATTTTAACTCTCTAGCAACACAACTAACAGGGTTTCTGACATAGCGAGAAATGCATTTTCTGATTTGGGTGTATCGGGAAAATCTTGACACTTTATAATTCGAGTGTATACACGAGTATATGTTACAAATTTCAAGTCTCTAGCTCTAGAAATGGCTTGCGCTCATACGGACAAACGGACGGACGGACAGCAAGACGCAGATTGCACAAAACCAATACCTATACTCCTTTCACTTTCGTGAATGAGTATAAAAAGTGCATATTTTAAAACAATAATTCGACTTTTATTATTATCTAAAACAGATAAGTTATCGATAACTTCATCTATATATAATGTGCTCAAGACTCTTAGAATATAATATATATCCTCATTTAGACTCAGCTAAAAATCAACTACATATTAGATATACATAGATAACATAGACAACCAAGCAAATGCCATTATCTATGTGTTACAGACACTCTCCATAAATGATCATGCCCTCCATTTAGTATAGTCTACAGGGTATAACAAGTGATGTTGTCATCATCGTGGTCTGCGCGCATTCCTGCAATTGGTTTTTGGGGTCAGTCGAGTTTGGCTGGTAGCAAAAGTGACTCATGTCAGTCACAAGTCAAAAGGGGGCTTACCTCTAAGACCCGCTCTCGCTCTCTCTCTGTCTCTCTGTTGCTGCCTCCTCTTGAATTGTGGTAATTAATTTTTGGCGAGGCACCTACATAATGTAGCTGGCAGCATGGCCGGCACCTGCGACTCGATCCCACAAACTGCAAGGCCTCATCCGTTGGCAAACTGGTTGCAGTTGCCCCCGTTGGTTGCAAATGCCGTTTGCTCTTTACGCGCAACTTCTAATCCGTTGGAATTTCAGACACGCCAAACTGGCACACAGACTGACGTTAGACACTGTTTGCAGACACCGAGACAGGTTCAACTGCTGCGGCTGCTGCTGCAACCGAGTCGAGTGGCATGGCAGTTGGGTGGCATTGGCTGCTGCCAAAATGTCAAGAGTTTGTCTATCACAACTGGGAAGTATGCATGAAAAGTGCCCAAACAAGAGGATTATAACCTTTAGCCTATATACAAAATTTGGTAAGTCTAGCAGATCAATGAGTTCAATGGGTTGGTCTAAAGAGTTGGCTAAAATTGTAATTGAATATCTGTATATGAGCTTAAGTTAGCTGAGTTTTGAAATGTTTCTACTCTACATACATAATACTACATCTACATATATAATATATACACTTCTCCTAAACACGTCACATAATTTAATTGCCTCTATTAATACAGGTGAGAGGGGGAGAGAGACAGAGAGAAATGTGTAACGAACTAGAGTTAAAGTGCAATAGAGTAAACTAGATTGAGAGTTGACTAGAAGCATCTTGTATAGTCAGTACAACTTGTTAATATAATGACATTAATCCTATCCTATTCATATCTAAATTTATTATTTCTATTACATTGACTAACAAGATTCAATGAAATTTAGTTAACAAGATTTATACTCTATTTTTGAGTGCACTTTTACTGCAATCAATTTAGAAACAGGAGATATTAATATATTTATCATATAGAAAAATATGATCTTAGACTTAATAAGCTCTACACAAATACTTAATTGAACTTTAACACCCTATTATTCAGCCCTTTTAATAATTGATCCGCCCAAACAGCTCAGCTATCTATATACATCAGCTTGTCTATGTTAATGAGAATCGTGTAGGTGGGCTTTATAAAAAAAAACTCTGTCAAATATTCATCAAAATTGATTATCAGACATTATACAATAATATTTATATACATCAAAACACACATACATATATATTGTCTTAGATTACATACTTATATCTAGAGTCTGGATTCTAGACATTTATAATTGCATATGTACTACTATATAAATATGTCTTATATAAATATATACATACATATATTTTTTTGCTATTTATTAATACAGCGTTCTTCATTTTCAGACACGTCTTAGCTAATGAACTCAGTCGTTACGTATGAGCCAATTGTAGGGAGCTTAAATAGCAACTGGCACATGCTTTTTCATTTAATGGCCAATGATGAATAATAATAATAACAGACGGCTGCAGCTCGCACACGAGTTTGTACACATGTATTACGTAACTGAATAAAAGTAATAATAGTTGCAGAGAAAAACTTGAATTTTCACGCAAGTGAAATGAGCGGGCCACTAGCAAAAGCCAGTTGCACTTTTTTCAAACAGCAACAACAACAACAGCAGAGGAAAAATCAAATTTGCCAGGCAGCAGCAGCAGCAGCGACAGCGACGTCGACAGAGGCAGCCACTGCAAGGGGGAACGCGCAACCAGTTTCACTTTGCGAAAGCAAAAACAGTTTCAATTTCAATTTCATTCGAGTGCCGAACGTTGCGGGCGAAAAACGCAGCTCCCCAAAAAAATAAATAAATAAATAAAAATTCCACACTTCAATTTTCCATTATCAATTTACTGAAAGATGAAGCTGGCCGACCTGGATGAGCAATACGAACGCTTTCCGCAGATCAAGCGAGCGGAGATGCAAAAATTCGTCGATTGGATACATGCCCAGCCGCACTTCTCCACCCACTTCTCCGAGGGGGAGGCACTGCACTTTTTCCATGCCTGCAAATACAGCATGGAAATGGCTAAACAGGTGTTGGATACAAATCTCACGGCACGCACTCACCTGGACGATTTCTTTGTGAATCTGGATATCGAATCGAATCAACTGAAAAGGGCCATGAAAACGGTGTACGAAATATTGAATTGATCCAAGTGTTATCAATTATAGTTAATCCATATCATCTGCAGCTCTATTGTGCCATTGCCAGGTGCCACACCGGAGGGTTATCGTGTTATAGTGGGCAAACTGGAGGATCTGAATACATCCAATTTCAACTATGCTGATATCATGAAACTGTAAGTGCAAGAAAAATAGTTTTAGCAAACAGATATTGAGATAAATGTAGTATGCATAAATATAGTATATATATACATATATATATGATATATTTCTTTGATATATAGTCTTTTGTGACTTATCATTATCAAAATAAAATTCAAAATAACTCACAGGAGGAGACGATAACTCTGATAGATTAGATTAACAATTTTGATTAAACTTTGCTTTTGGGTTTCCATAAGCATTTTTGCATTATATTGCTAATGATTAGTATATATATTAGTATATAACGATTGCCTAAAAACGAATAGGAAATCTTAACTTATTTATTGCACTGTCATAAATTTCGATTGATTATTGGCTCCAATGTATTCTCTTAGGAGCCTAATTACTAACTTATTTTAGTGACATCTCAAATGTCCAATAATAATGATGAGTGCTAATAATAGCAATTAGTGGGCTACGTGCACTTGAAAACTCAGTTTCGAATATTGTCAGTCATAATTATGACAGGTGCAAAATAGGCTTAACTAACCTGAGAGTCAAAGCTCAAAGTGCCTCGAGTCAGAAGCTAGTGAAAACGTCAAAGCAACTAATGAAACTACATTAAAAAAAAGCAAGCAAGCACGCAACACGAAATGATCAGAGACACGAATACATTTGCTGGGTGCAGATACAGATACAAACGTGGGCATAGATACAGATATACCTATATATGAATGATTATACATACAGCAGCAAATACAGATATAAAAATGGGCATATATCAGATACAGATACATTTGCTGACACAGATAGACATATAAACAAACTCATAGATACAGATACAAACACATACGTAGATACAGATACGTATGCAGACTGAGATAAAGATACAGACGTAGGTATTAATTAACATATATTTATAAAGATGCAGACAGCTACATATGCTGATACAGATAAAGAGAGAGAGAGAGAGAGAGAGAGAGAGAGAGAGATGTAGTCATAGATACAGATACAAACACAATTATAGTTGTAGATACTTGAATGACATCAATTTACTGTTTAATGAAAGGCAATTAAAAATTCAAATAGTTTAAAAAAAAATTAAACAAGCACAAATAATATATTGTCATGCATGATGATTAACCGTGTTAACTGTCATTTGCAGCTATTGCATGGTGTTCGATTATTGGATGTACGAGGATGGCATACAGCCGGGCCACGTGATCGTCATAGATCTGAAGGGCTGCTCCTTGGGCCACGTGGCACGCATCGGTTTGCTGCAGATGAAGAAGTTTCTGTTCTATTTGCAGGTGAGTGAGAAATTATATCTAGCAACTTTAACAATCAGTGTGAAATTCAAAATAATACAAATATATATTATATATTGTATATCCTGTGGTATCTTATAAGAATATTAATATTTGATTGATTGATTTAATATTAAATGACGAGCCTGTGTCTTCTGCTTAGCCAAAGCTACTAAAACTGTTGCATACTTTTGTGCTTGTATAAAAATTTAACTTAAAATATTTGATTCAGTTGTATAATGATGTATGTATCTGAGGTACAAGCTACAATCCATTTATGCATCTAGTTTTCTGCATGCAAAACTCATACAATCTTATATACAATATATCCTTATCTACAACGGCCCACATCTTTAGGAAGCGGCTGCCATACGTCTCATTGGCTTTCATTTCATCAACATTGTGCCGTTCATGGACAAGATATTGGCGCTAATGAATCCATTCATGAAAAAGGAGTTGACCAGCATCCTCTACTTGCACAACGATATCAATGAGTTCTTTAAATTTGTGCCGCGTGAGATGCTGCCGAAGGACTATGGCGGGCCACTCGAAGAGACCAAAGTGGCAAGAGGTAGGGACTGCAAATAATAAAAATATAATTATATATAAATGTATCTTTACTATATACTCAAACAGATATATACTACAACAAGATGATAGATGATCGAAAACAAATACTGGAATACGAGACGCGTCATCAGGTGAACGAAAAGTTGAGACCGGGCAAGCCAAAGAATGCGTCCGATCTGTTTGGCATCGCGGGTAACTTTAAGAAATTGGATATAGATTAATGGAAATTCTTAAAAAAAATTATTTGGGTCTCCTGATTTTTTGGTGTTTTGATAAAATAAAGTTGTTATATGATCGTTGAAATATGTCTTCATTTTATTCAGCTTAGAGCTATATTCTAGTAACTTATGCGCGTAGTGTAATATAGACTTCAAGGTTGCTTAACGAGCCAAGATACATAACATAAATGTACAGATGCCTTCCGTTGGCGTTGACTCCCGATAGCTGATCTTATTCAATTATAAACTATTTAGAACTAAAAAATAAAATAGTTGCCCGTTGGGTGACATTTAGTAGTAGATAAGTCCATCTCATGGTTATATATAGATATTTTAGATACTATGTGAGCCAAAATTTAAAACTAAAGAAATATGTAAACATATACATATATATATTCATATTTGTATAGTTTTATATATGTTAATAGAATAAATCTTGCTTTAATTCTAAGTAATTAATTGTATATTATTGTAATTGCTTAAGCAATATTTATACAGTTGCGTCAACTTTAGCTTGTGTTAATGTTCGTAGCAATTGGATCCAACAACTGCACTTGAAGTAATTGTTACCTGAAAGAAAAAAGAAACGAAAATATTTAAAAAATGTAAATAGTAATATGTGTATTTGAGCTAGATTCTAGGTTTGCTCAGGATATCAGTATTATGAATCAAAGTTACCCATGCTACCTTTATGATATATAAATCTGTTCTGACTCACATACTGTCTGCAATCAATATTCTTCTATACAAAATCATTCTAATAGAGACTGGGACTAGGTTGCATAGAAAAAATTATATATTCCTGACTCCGTTACTGATCTTAATCAAAATTATATTGAAAGCTCTTTCAGAGAGTGCAATAGCTATTCTTAAAAATCTCTTCTAGTTACATAACACATTATGTGGCATTCTTTTTTGAATACTCTCTGCAAGCTTATACAAAAACAAGTAAGAATACTCTAGTCGATGGTGCCCGACTAGAAGATCCCCTGAACACCGTCCGATCTGCGTTTTTAAATATACTCAGTTATGTATTTATTAACGCAGAAAAAAATTTAAGCTTGTAAAATTATTTAATTTTTTTTTTGCTGGTATGCAAAATATAACAAAAATCGAACTTGTATAAAAGATAAATTAATCTAAATACAAATTTGGAGATAACAAATGAGCGGAAAAAGTTATCGATTTTCATTTCAATTCTATAACTCTCATATGTTCTGAGATCGACGCGTTCATACATACGGACAGACGGACAGGGCTAAATCGACTCAGCTCGTCTCTCAATTTCGTCTCTCTCCCTGATCAAGAATATATATATTTTATAGGGTCTGCCACGCCCTCTTCTGCCTGTTACATACATTTGACACTTTAACAAAATCATTATACCCTGATTTCCCATTTCCAATGGGTTCAGGGTATAAAACTTAAACTTATCAATGCTGCTTCTTACAATATGTCTAAAACCAGTTTTATGAGCAACAAAGAAAGTTTAGTCTCCATGAGTTCGAAGTCTAAGTCCCACCATAAAAATAGATTTTTATGGCCTTGACTTTATGATCTGTAGAGCTGTTACTCACTGTTGAAAGCCGTGATTGATTTGGTTCTGGCGCATTGTCTGGGCGTTGTTGTTGTTGTTGTTGCTCATGTTGTTCATGTTGTTCATGTTGTTGATGTTGTTGATGTTGTTGATGTTGTTAATGTTATTCATGTTGTTCATGTTGTTTATGTTGTTCATGTTGTTGATGGTGTTCATGTTGTTCATGTTGTTCATGTTGTTGATGGGATTGTTGGCATTGCGTGCACGGCTGTTGCCCTTAAGAGCGCCTCGACTTGTGGACTTTGCCACATGCTTCTGATGCTGCTCAGTGATGTGTCCAAACTGCGCATTGCTGCTGACTGTGATGGGCAGCTGGGAAAGTGGAAGATGTTGATTAGATAAAGAATTGCAAGTGCAAGTGGAATTGATTCAATTTACGGGTATATTGTAACGCTGCACGGGAAGTGGCTGCGTCTGCTTGGCGCCATAGTTGAGTTGAGTGTTCCGCTGATTCGTCATGATGGTGTTGCCCAGGTGAGTGGATGTGGCGGGTGTGATCAGGGTGACTGGGGTGACAATGGTGCTGCTATTTGGAGCAGGCATTGTGGAGGGCAGCGAGACAGGTCGCAGAAATGTGTTGTTCGGCAATTTCAGCATCTCGGTGGGGGCGGGCGGTACGGGATTCACCAGAGATATCATCGGCTGATGTGTCCACTTCTTGTTGGGAGCACCCAGTACGGAGGCTCTATTCAACTGCTGGCTGGAAGTTGCCGTCGTGTTGGGCATTTGCTTGTGCTTGCCACGACCTGCCACTTCTGGCTGCGCTTGCACCTGTGGCTGCAACTGCACCTGCCCTTGTACCTGCAGCTGCACCTGCGTTTGTGCCTGTGCCTGTGCCTGCGCTTGCACCGTGGCTGCTTGGCCGCAAGTGGCGGAGTGTCGCTGCCAATGCATCTGCTGGCAGGGATAGTCGCAATAGGACGTATTCCAGCAGCAATAGAGCTGCGCCTCGCGCATACAATTCGCGCACCATTGCTTCTTCTTGGCCTCCTCCACGGCGCGCATCCGTTCCAGCGTGCTATGCTGTCGCAGCTCGCTAATCATGCGCTTGTTCTCCTGCTCCATGGTCTTGCGCATTTCAGAGATCATCAGATCTGTGGAGCGCTGCAAGTCCGCCAACTGCCGTTCGTAGTGCTGCTTCATGCGCTCGTTGTCCAGCGTTAGGCTAGCAATCCTGGCCTGCAGCACACTGGGCTCTCCTCCTGCCAGATCGCTAAGCGTGTCCTCAATGACTGAGATGAAGTAGTCAGTAATCTGTGTGAAATGAAATGAGATTAGCGAACTCTTACAATTTGATTGAGTGATTGATTGATAGCGTGATTGATGCACTGATCTCGTGATTGAACTATTGCTACATACAACTTGCCGCAGCTCACCTTGTGCGCATTCTCCTTTAGCTTGTTGGAGAGTGGTCCCGCGTGTGCTGGATACAAGTGGGAACCATCGGACTGCAGGGGGCCGCATGGACGCATCGTCAGCTTGGGTGGCCCAGGACGCAGCAGCAGCTCACTAAGTGTAGTCGCCAAGCCGGGCGTCAGAGGCTCCGATGGATTGGATTCACTAACCAAAGTATCACTGGGCAGACCATTCAGAGCGCTGGCCAGCAAGCCACCAGACTCTGTGGCACTGCCCACTGTCCTAATCGTGGCGGTTGTCACTGTGGTCAGCCCCGCCAGTGGCGGCGGTGGCAGCGAGCTATTGGGAAATGTTGACACAGGCGGTGGAATCGGCACCGCCGTGATCGAGGTTTGCAGCGTATTCTTGGAAACGGCTCGCAGTGGTGGCACTGGTATGCTCATCAGACTGGAATTGTTGAGATTGCAACCACTAATGCTGCTGCTGCTGCTGCTGTTGGTGTTGCCCATGCTGATGAGGCCACCACCGTTGGTGTTGCGCGGCTCCATGGGTATGACTACCATGTTGGACTTGAGCAGACTGGAGGTGGACGTGGCAACGGCAACTGGTAATTGTAGAAGGGACTGTGGTGCTGTCTCGCTCAACGATTTGTCACTCTTCACGCGCACCACTTGAGCCACTGGCTGCTGCTGCATCTTAGGTGAGGTTTGTGCAGCGGGTCGTTGGCTTGTGCATAACAGAGACGTACCCGACGGCGTGGGCGATGGGGGCGTCGGTGGTGCTGGTGCTGGCGGTGGTGTTGAGCTGGGTGAGTGCGCTGACGCTGGCAACGGACCATGAGGCACGCCTCGCAGCGAGCCACGCTTAGCTGTTGGCGACGACGTCACCGTCGCGGTCTGCTTCTGACTCAATCTCTGTATGGTGGTGTCGCCCACAAAGCGCACAAAGGTTTCGGGCGCCGGTGGAACCACGCTGGTTAGGGGCGCGGCCTCAACTGAGCTCGTTGAAACAGGCGGCGCCTCTCGACTGGGCAATATGGGTGGCAACATTGTCGGCTTATTCTGATCCGTTTCCATTTCCTCATCACTGAGCACCTCCTCCTTGATCTTAACTGTCTCAGTGGGGGGTGCAGTTGG
Source organism: Drosophila leonis (assembly GCA_035045365.1). Taxonomy (NCBI): domain Eukaryota; kingdom Metazoa; phylum Arthropoda; class Insecta; order Diptera; family Drosophilidae; genus Drosophila; species Drosophila leonis. The sequence goes on along the minus strand of JAWNPC010000338.1, from coordinate 1,396,608 downwards.
TGGTGCTTCGGTTGATTCTGCTGCTGCTGCATTGGGCACATCGATCTCAGGCGCAGATGGTGCAATTGCCACCTGCTGTTGCTCTTCCTCAACTGGCATAGGTATTGGCTGCGTTTCAGCTGCATTGGCGGCTGTCTCCTCAGTTTCCTCTGGCTCAGAGAGCACTTCCTTTTTGATTTCCACAAAGGGCACCACCTTACTAATGAGCTGCTGTTGCTGTCGCTCCACTGCACGCTGTCTGGCTACCGTCTCATTGACAGCTACAGCTGCTGTCTCAGTCGGCTTGACTGCAGCTGCTGCTGCGCTTGGCATTGGCTGTGGTTGCTTCTGCTGCTGAACTTGCTGCTGCTGCTGATCCCGTGGTATCTTGGTTATAGTTACGCCTTGTCGTCTGCGCACTAATTCCACCACAGACTCGACACCTGGACTTGCTTCAGTTGAGCCCGCCACAGCTGGAGCTGCTGTTTCATTGTCCAATTTGGGCAGATCCAGGTCCTGTTCAGTTGGCTCCTCCTCCTCCTCCTCCTCGTCTTCGTCATCGTCTGGGCACTCAGCTGCTGCCGTTTTGCGCGCGTGCTTTGTCCGTCGCCTATGAGCTGAATTGGTGTCCTGTTGGCTCGTCTCGCTGCTGGCATCGCTCTGTGAATGTTTGCGCTTAATTGTGGGCAATGGATCCTCGGCCAGAGTCGACGCAATCTTGACTAATGTCTTGCAGGACTCTAGGGACTTGCGCTTGAGCACTACTGTGCAGCAGCGAGATTCCTTTAGAGCATCGCCAACTCGGGCTATCACTTCGTAGTTGTTGCTCTTCGGCTTCGAGTGCTCGCTACTCGGTTGCGGCGAGCAGGACTCAACATCGTGAATTGGTTTCTTGGTGGGACTAACTGACTGATCTGATTCATTACCCGATTCAGTGGCCTTTGTCTTCTTTACAATGGACAATTTGTCGCCGGATGTTTTGCGTATGAGGAACTGCAGCGGCGTCTTGTTGGCAGGCGCCAATTGTCTGTTGAGGACATCAATGACGCCCGGCATCATTTGCTCCAGTTGCTGTTGCTCGTCCTGCGGATCGTAGGGCATGCGATATGGCGCATAGTTAAAGATACCAATTTTATTCTTGATATGCTCAATGTGCACCTCCACCTCGCGTATGCATTCGGCCAGATCGCGAGCGGAACGTCGACTCGTCTGCGTATTGGGGTCTTGTGCGGAATATAAAAAGCAATCCTTGACGGGCACATTGGCCCGATCGTGTTTGCCAAAGAAGCGTACATTGACGCCGGCATTGGGGCCGCAGCCCATGGCCTTGGCTGGCCAATAGGGAAATCCTTTGAGCTTGGCCCACAGCAACAAATGAGGCTGGGTGCACACCTTGACGAACCACTCCTCACTGGAGTTGGCATTCAAATAGCACTCGGCGCACGTATCTATCTCATTGGCCTCCTGGCGACAGACCTTGACCACTGCCTTAGAGGCTTGCTCCACTTTGACATCTGCTAATGAATGCATCAAATTCAATTTGAAATACAAAATACAAAATACAGAAAATTCATGCCAATTCGTACCTCCATAGTCCAAGATGAACGAATTGTGCTGCAACCACTTCACCTCGCTGAGAAACTCGTCGGCGCTGTGAAAGGCGTGATTTTTGATGCGTTCCGCTAAAGTTTCAAAACTCACCGGATTTGCAAAGTATTTGCTATAGCTATCCGGCAGCACATCCTGTGGTGCACGCAATTTGTGTACCTGGCAAAAGCAACATAATAATTTATGGTTAATTATAAAATTAATTTAATTTAAATTTTAATAATTTAAATATGCACACAAATATAACCATTCGCCTGTGAGAGTATTTTAAATAAAACGGTAAAAATGTGAGCCTTATTGGTGCAGCAGCAGCTGAGCAGCAATTCGCCGCCTAAGAGAGTCACGGCGAAGAGAGCGGCGCAATTTTCTATTGTAAACAAACAAGTTTGACAAGCGAAGAGCAGCAAAAGCAATAACCGCAAGCAAACCAGAGCAGAGCCAGAGCCAGAGCCAGAGCCAGCTAAATGCCAGTTGGTGTACGCTCACACTCCAATGCTTATGTGTGTGTGAGTGTGCATGTGTGAGCGTAACTAACCTCAAATTACACAGCAAACGTAGCTGAGGCGGCAATCCCAGGCAATAAAATATTGCGCCATTGACGTTGCCGCACCACCACCTCTGCTGCTGCGCTGCTGCTTCTATTGCTGAATTCTTTTGTGCTTATTTCTCTGCTTCTTTGATTTGCCTTTATTTTGTTTGCTTCCTGTTGCTATTCACACATATTCATGTACATTTATGCTCGTACATTACATCAGCTAATATCTATATACACATATACATATGTTTGTATGTAAGTTAATTTGTCTGCGGTTTACACTTTGTAATTGTTTTTAACGCTCATTGCTAGCTAACGGCACAAACATTAAATTAATTAATTCATTTCTCGCACATTTTATGCCACGAAGCCGGCCCAGTTGGTGGGCACAGCATTAATTTGCCACTTTATGGAGTGTTTTTGTTCGAGTCTCTGTTTCATGTTCTAGCATAATATGGCGCCCATCAACAACTAGAAAATAAATGCCCCAAATTATAATCTTAAGCCTTAATAAAGTTGCTTAGGAATGTGCAAAATATTAACATAGACATGGAAATTCAAAAAGTTTACAATTCTGTGTACAAATTCTAAGTTGAATTGTGAATTGTCTAATTGGAAGAGTTGCATGTAAAATATTTTGATTTGAATTATTTTTACATTACAAATTTATGTTTATACTTTATAATAAAAATGTTTTCTGTCTGATGAATGGAATGTTAATGGTATTTAAGAGCATTTGCAAACACATTAAAATCTAATTGGAAATGTACGTGATAATTTCCTCAGAATGCCCACAAATTTCCTTGCATTAAATTTTATATAACATTATTTTGCAACATAGTAAGTAGTTTAAATTGCTGCGCTTAAGAATAAATCCCTGTATTTATCCATTGCAATGTACATACGAATATATTTCATATTGGCAGAGAGAGGGGAAATGCTGCAGGTTAAAACTATAAAAACCCAGCAGAAGCAACGAGAACGACAACGAGACATTTTAGGTGTCTACACGTTTTCTTAACAAGAGAGAGAGAGCGAGGGAGAGCCAACACCAGCCGATGACAGCAAAGAGAGCGCGCAACTGAAGACCTACATACATACACACAATTGCATGTGCGTGTGTGTGTATGTGAGCGAACGGTTCTTTATGTAACTGTTGTTGTGTGCGCGTAAATATTTCGCGTGTTTGAAAAATGACAAAACGAACGAACGCGAAACGAAGGCAGAGATAATGAAAATGGCGATCGGTTACGGAAAGCGAGTAATATATGTTCATATTTATGTATGCATGTAAGATGTACATACATATAGTATGTATGTATACGTATATACATATACATATGTATATATATGTGTGTGTGGTTTCACTCACCCCGCGCACAAGTTTCATGCGCTCCAGCGCATAAGCGAGCAACTGACTGAGCAGATCCACGGATACATCATTGCGACGTGGCCTTTAAATGGCATACAAAAATAATGGGATATTAGACAATTGATACCTGCTTGAGGAATGTCCCAGAATATTTACCGTTTGGGTGCGCTTTCGATGAGCATACATTCGGGACATTTCCAGGTGCTGTCGAACTTGGTGGATGCGGGTCGCACGCAGTAGGCGTGGTAGGAGCGTAGACATTTGGAGCAGGGCATCAAAGAGCCGCAATCGCGGCACTTCCAGCAGAAGGGATCCCAGCCATTCTGCAATTGAGGCAAATCATATCATAATGTGATATTTTTATATATAAGATATAATCGATAAATTACCCTTGGTGGTGGCTGCCAAATCTCGTCGAGTCTCTTTTGCAGCTCTTCGCGTGGATCGCCGCTGCCCCCGCCGCCAGACAGCGTAATCTTTGTCTCATCCGTAGCATCCGAGTACATGGAGACACTGGGATCGGTGTCCGCCGTGGAGCTGGTGCGCCACTCTCCACCATCCGTATCGGCCTCTGCCTCTGCCTGCTCCAGCGGATCGGCTCGCTGATTGCCGCTGCTCAGCGAGACGGTCTTGCTGCGGGAACGAAAGCGTCTCCGGCTGCTGCTGTTGCTCTCCTCCTCTGTCTCATCGTTGGTGCTCAGCTCTGCCAAGGGCTCTTCGCCGGCATCGCAAGCCATCGAATAGTTGCGTCTCTTCTTTGTCCGCTTACGGGGCAACTGGATCGTATGTTGCCATTCCTCTAGAGAATCCCACATGGGTGCGGGTATGCTCTTGCTGCGCTTCAGTTTTGCCTTAACGCCACCTTCTGCAGTGGTCGTCGTACTCGGCAGCGTGCTGGACAAGCCGCTGCCACCTGTCGACGACAGATTCTTGATGAGATGCTCGGCAACGGCGCGCGACTTGCGACGCTTCACCTTGGCGCTGTCGGAGACGTAGCCGGTCAGCACCTGGGACTCGTTGTGGGAGCGCTGTAGCGCTATCATTTCCTTGGGCACGCGCACTTTCACCTCCGGCTTGGGCGTCGATGTGCCTGTGGCCTTCGCCTCACCTTGATGTGGCGCCACCTTGGTCAGCTTCATGGTGAGCGAGGCATGGCCACCAGCTGCTGCGGCTGCCTCCTTCCAGGCGCTCGAGTTGGAGGAGCTGCTGCCATTGGCCGAGTCCGGAGGAGAGCTAACCACATACTTTAATCGCTTATTAGGCGTTGCGTCCCGCTCCTGGGCCGCTGCTCCTGCCCACAGAGTAGGCGGCGGACTGTCAATGGCCGAGGTCGCCTCATAGATGGGCCGCGGTATCGACTTGGTGCTGTCGTCGTCGTCGCTGCTGTCCATCGTTGCTTTATTGACTGTTCATTAAATAGATGGGGTATCAGTTGAGATATGATATAGTGAGAATATATAGTATATACGTTTATGATAGAGTAGAGGCATATGGGTTTGCAGAGGTATTGAAATCTTCCTTTTATCTATCGGAAATTCTCTCTTCGTATAAATAAGATACTTATAATGATAACCTAAAAGCCAAACTGAGAAGTTGATAGTGTTCAAGAATCTATATGTACATACATACATATACAGCTGGGTTCATAAAAATAGTAGTGGACTGTAGTCCGACTGTCTGTCTGTCCGTATGTATGAACGCGTCGATCTCAGAACATATGTATAAGAGCTACTATTTTGTAGGTCCCTGTATAGCACGCGCATATCGACTTTATTTTCAAAAATCGATAACGTTTCTCGTTTCATTGTTATCGATTAAAAACTTTATCGAAATCAAGTTATTCAATTCTATCTCGTACATCTTTCGAGCTAGAGTGTCCAAATTTTGTATTTAAATTAATTTGTATTTTATACAATTTCAACTTTTGATACCAGAAAAAAAAAAATTTTTTTTTATAATTATTTAATTTTACAAGCTTACATTTTTTCTGCGTTAATAAATACATAACTGAGTATATTTAAAAACGCAGAACGGACGGGGTTCAGGGGATCTCCAAGTCGGGCACCACCGACTAGAGTTTTCTGACTTGTTTATATCTGTTTTAGTTTAGATTTGATAGACTACATTTTTTTTTTGTATATGTAGTGTGAGTATTAAGATTAACATGTGTATATACATATTATACATAGTACATATTCACATATATACATACATATATATACACATATATATGTACATACATTTATATACATAAGTATATATGTACATATTTAAATTGTTTATCACAAAATTTGGCTATAAAACATCTCAGTCGCACTACTATTTTTATGCACACAGCCGTACGTCAACATTTGAATACAATTATATAAAATTACAATGAATTGCATCATACAAATAACTTTAGAACTTTATACTTCTTGCTGAACAACAAATAGACTTTCAACAGCATTTAAATATTATTGATCGTACGATTTTAGTGATAACTCTAATTATAATAATAGTAAATATTTAACAATTCGCTTTATAAACCCTAAATTTCACAGTCCCGTTTTATTTTATGAGTTTTCTATAGCTGACAGCCAGGTCAATAAATAAATACTAAAAAACAAACGGTAAATGCCTGGGCATAAATGTAGGGAAATTATCTCCAGCACTTGAGCATAATTCCAGTAAATTCTGTTTGCAGTTGTGCGAAATGGAGCTGCGACGAGTTCGTCGATTCGCTGCTTTTCAAGGCTGCCAGCTAAACGAAGAGAGAAGAGAGCGCAAAAGGAGGGAAGGGGAAGGGGCTATAGTGAATGGTACTTACCAGGACTTGGTATTTAATATCGCTGCATGTCAATACACATGCATGTATATATATGTATAAGACTATGTGTGTGTGTGTGTCTATGTATGTACTTTTAATTGGTAGAAAAATCTTCTTTGATTTTTGTTTTGTTGTTGTTTCCGCTTTGCTTTCACGCTTGTGGCTCGTTCTGCATTGTGTTTTCTCTCAGTTGCTTTTTCTTTTCTTATTGTTGTTGTTGTTGTTGTGCTTGTGGTTGCCACTCTGTTGCTGCTGCTGTTACTCTTGTTGTTGTGGTACGTGCAACTGTAAAATATACACAATATATAAAAAATATGTACGTCCATTTGTAATGTACAGGCATTTTTACATACGCTTATATGCATTTGGACGTAAGCCCTGCACATTTTGTATATGCGTACACTTACCTACATACATACATACATACAAACGTACATACATACATACATATGTACATATGCAGACGAAGCGATTATAATTTGCCTTACCAATCTTTATTTTATTGTTTTTTAGCTGCTTTACAGCCCACGCAGTTCAACAGCTGTTACTTCGCCTGCCTTATCGATTCGTATTCAACAATATGTTGTTTTTATTAAATTTTCTTACAATATTGTTGAATATTTTATTTCAGTTTTGGCCGCTCTACGAAAAAAACACCAAACTCGATGCGTCGTCGGCAAAGTGACTGAAAACGAATTCGCCGCTATCGCCACACTTCGCCAGTGTCAGTCAGATGTTGACGCTACTTACGCTCATTTTATTGTTCCATCCCGCTCGCTCGGTTCGTTCGGTTAGCTCGGTCGCACGCTCTTCGCTGCGTGCTGCGGCTGCAGCTCTTAGGCAACTCTCTTAAACGCAATTGTGTGTCAATGCGGTGTCATTTGGTTTGCTCATCATTGATTGTGATAATATATTAAAAGCACACATATGTACATACATACATACATATTTGTGCATGTGTGTATGTATACGTATATCAATTGTAATATGCGTGTATAAATGCACATATATAGCGGTAAATTAGTTATAAAGGCAAATTAGTTTTTATTAAGAGACGTTTGCATGATTTAACAGATCTGCAATGTATATATGTATATCTATATATAATCTTTTGTGATATATCAAATATTATGAGATTTATTTATTGCATTTAGTAAAGTAAAAAAAAAGAAGATGATATATGATATATCTGATATATCCATATCTCTCTTTATATACATACATATATTTCTCACAAAACTTTTTGCTTTTATATATATGTATATTTTCTTTAAAATTCTAAAATTCTAAAATTTAGTTTTGTCTTTATTTATTTTAATCATTCCAACTTATAATCCCTTTGTATTAACCCCAAGAACACAGCTTAAGATCCCTTTATTCTATAGGATTAGTCATCTAGAGCTGTAGCAAATTGTGAAAGCTCTCAAACCCTCAATTATTATTAGTTTTTGTTGTTGTTACTTTTCTGGTTAAGTTGACGCCATAAACAATCGGCAAAATTTTGACAGTTCCGAACAACTTTTAGCATCATGAAAAATCAAATAAATAGAACAGCTCTCATATATTCATGGCAAGCAATGGGCAGAGCCCCAAAAGCAAGAAAGAGAGAAAAAAAAGTTGCCACACATAAACCCATGCATAAAGGTCGAACTAAGTGGGGAGCTGCTCAGTCCCACTCTCAAGCGACCCCTATTGCTGCTGGCATAAATACATGCGAGACGACGTTGTTATACAAGATGCGAGTGTACCTGCTGTTGCACGGGCCAACATGTCAATGAATGGAGATTACGAACATAATTTGTATTCCAAAAAATACCGAAAACTGTTCCAAAACAACAAAAAAAAAAGAGAACACAAATATATAAAAAAACTTACTCGACGCGCCTTTTTTATTAGTGTGTAAAGAACGTAAAAGAAAGTATATTTGGATTGCATGGAATTCGTATAATTGGAGATTGGAATATTAAAAAAAATAAAAAATTATATATAAATATATAGCATATCAGACTAAAGCATATTTTATTGGATTACTGGATATTAGAGTCACAAAATGTTCATACTTATATCTTATATCTTATTTTTTTAATATCTTTTTTTTTAGTTTCAATTTCATTTAAAATAATTTTATTTTAATTTAATATTTATTATATAAAAAATTAATATACTTTTATAAAATAATCTAATATACTAATTCAAAATTACAATAATAACACCTTGAGTTAGGTATTTCACAGTCTGTTACAACCGCTTGCCATAATCGAACTTTCATATTGATGCTTCTATATCTTTATATACAATCTAAGTTGCATCTAGTCAAAAGTCTACTTAAACTCTATTCAACTGTTTCATTTTCAAAATGACATTAGGTATTATTACAGTCAGCTATGCCCGATCTCACTATATGCTAACTTTGATTTAGATAGATTTAACTATAAAGCTAGGTTGAACCTTCTGCTTTCAGCTATTCCAAAATCTAGTCAACTCCTTTTAACAGCTTCAATAACAACTTTAATAGAGTATTTCGCAGTCTGTTACACCCGCTTGCAATATTCTAACTTTCATTTCGATAGCTTCATATCTTCATTTACAATTTTAATTCTAACTAGTTCAACATCTACTTTGACTGCTTTCAACTAATTGAAGTGGTGTGTCGAATAAAGTATTAGCACAGTCGAATACACCCGACTGCTAAATTCGCACTTTCATATTGATAGTTATACATCTATCATAAGACTCCTTGGTCTTAAGTTTAGTCAACTTTATTGAACTAGTTTAGTTGACAAGTCGTAAAAGGTATTATCACAGTCGGCTATGCCCGCTTGCAAATATTCTAACGTTGATTTTCTGTTTGTTTTGTATTCTTTTTTTTTGTGCATGGGCAAAGTTTTTTGTGTTTTTGGTTTTTTGCCTCTGCTGCTGGAGTGCTCCTTGGGGAGCAATTGGGTTAATATTTGCCACATAAATTTGCAAGCGAAACACTTTAATCAATGCTCAATCGGGGATGAGTTCTGAATGCACCTTTAAGCATAAGCTAAGGGCATATTGATTCGAAAACGAAAACAAAACTAAGCCTGAAGCATGCAGCTATCCACGTGTCTAGAGTGCGACAGAGATACCAAAAGAGATAGAGAGAGAGAGAGAGAGACAGACAGAGAGAGTGAGTGGGAGTTAGTGCTGTCAGTTATAACGTATTGCATTTCATTTTGTTGATCTTCGAGCTGCAGGCAGCTTTCGGCTCGTAACGACTTGCATAATCGCTTAAATGGAATTTATAGAAATCCTAGCTGCACCTGAGTCCTAAACGGAGCAGGCAAAAGAGTGACGCACAAACAGAAAGAGAGAGAGAGAGAGAGACGCAGCAATAGAGAGTGATAGAGAAAGGGAGTTAGATACAAAGGCCACGCTGCTGACGCTCTACACTGAGCGAAAATTGTGTATTGAATTGATATTTTATAGATTGATTGATATATGTCTATTACGTGTAATGAGATGGGTTTAAAAAACATGCCTTAAACAGGTTATTTATAGGGGCATTGCAAGGTAAGCTATGCAAACCGTTTTAATCGGGCTTTTTAAGGGAATGTTTATAAGTTAAGGCAGGTTTTTTAAGTGCATCGATTTGGCATAGAAACTTGTTTTGAGTCTAAGTGCTTCGTTTTGTTTATTTTAACATCGTATTTAACTATTAAGCGCTACTTGAGACCTAATTAGTAGTCCAATAAAAATACCTTTAAATATGTATAAATATACAGAATAATTGCAAGTATTCAAAATATGAAAAGAGTTACTGATAAAAAATAAATAAATTATTAATAAATTTAAAAATTTAAAATAAAATATAAAAAAATTTAAAAGACCAAAATAAAAAATTTAAATAAAAGAAAAATACATTTGTAAAATAAATAAAAAAATATAAAAATAAATAAAAATTTTAAATAAAAGAAAAACAGTTAAAAAATAAACTTTTTTAAGAATTCTGTTAAAAAAAAAAATACAGTTAAAAAGTAAACTTTTCTTAAATTCAGTTAAAAAATAAAAAATTTTAAACAAAAGCAAAATGCAGTTAAAAAATAAACTTGTTTTTAAATTCAGTTTTAATTTGTTTATCAAATTAAATTTCTGGTTAAAAACAAAAAAAAAAGTTTAATTAAAAGAAAAATACATTTCAAAAATAAACTTGCTTTTAAATTCTGTTAAAAAAATAAAAAAATTTTAATTAAATGAAAAATACAGTAAAAAAAAAATTGTTTTTAAATTCTATTTTAATTTTTTTTATCAAATTAAATTTCAGCTACAAATACAGTCGAGTCTCGATAATTCGAAATGGCAAGGGGATCAGGTTTTTTACGAATTAGACGGAAATTCAAATTATCGAGACTCGACTGTAACGAATTTTTTTCAAGGGGATAGATTTTGTTTCGATTTATCGCGATTATCGATTTAGCGGGGTACAAATTATCGAGACTCGACTGTATTATAATTAATTTCTTATAAATCTTGCCAAAAATAAAAGTAAAGCCGCTTGATTGAAGTAACCTAAATCTTAAATGCCTAACTTGTTTTTTTGTTTTGTCTTTAGTTTTTAAATATTTTTTTACATTTTATTATCTTAAATTTAAAAATTGTTCGTTAAAGTATAAAAACTTCCTCAAATTAAATTAGCCACAAAAATTCCATCAAATCTGAATTTCATGCTCAGTCCTAAAAAAGTAATTTGAATAAACTTTTTCATTGCTAAGCAAATACTAAGTGCGCTTTTTCGCTAAGTGTGGCCATTGCCAATTATTGAGCGCTTGCCAAGTATAGGGGCATACTATATAGCCAGAATGAGAAGCTGCTGCTGCCTCTTCCACTGCTGCCGCTGCTGCTGCTGCTTTGGGGCGGCGCAATGTAACAGGAGCAATAACTGTTTGGCAAACAGATTTATTTTGCAGCCTCTTCATTGTTGCCGGCCTCCTTCGTCTGCTGCTCCTGATTGCTGCCTGCTCTTGGCAGGCGCCTCCAGCTGCACGGCCTGCGCCGCCCGCCCACCCGCTCTTTCAAATATTGGTTTCTAAATTTTCATTGCCATTGCGGCCAGGCCAGGCACAGGTCCTGACTGTTGCAGCTGCAGCGAGTGCATGTTTTGGCCACATTCGCTAGCTGCTGGCTGTTGGCTGTTGGCTGCTCCATGCGGTGCAGTGCATCATTTTTGCATTAGAAAAGTGCCCGCTCGCTGCTAGCTGTAAATAAGCCAAACAATCTCTGTCCCTGTCCCTACCCCAGTGCCTGTCTCTGGTTCTGGCTGAATCCAAGTCCAACTCCAAGTCCCCGAGTTGCCAGTGACTGCTCCTGTTGCGGCTCCAACCGCAAATTATGCTTGTCAAAAATGAATGTTACATTCGTAATGTAAATGGAAAACGTGTGGGTGGCAAAAAAGCAAGGTGCAGGAGCAGATTGGGCCGCTGTGTGTGGGTGGGTGAATGGGTTTGCCTATGTGGGCGTGCACATATAGGTTTTTGCGGTGGCAAACGGAACGTGCTCAATGCGTCGAGAATCTCTAGAGGAAGCGCAGCTAGCGCAAATGAAGCCAAGGCATTGATGGGCACCGTCTGTGTGGGTGGATGTAGGTGTGGGTGTGGGTGCTTAGCTGTATCCTGCCCTGACTGACTTGGTGGTTTGACTTTACCGCAGTCACCACAGCAGCAGCAGCAGCAGCAGCAGCAGCTCCTACAGCAGCAGCACCGGATGCTGGCGGCATTTGGAGGCAGCTGCTCGCAACTTTGACTAAATGTGTTTTGAGTGCATTAAAATGAAAATGTTATTACTCGCCTCTCTATGCGCTTCTCAGTTGCGCGTTCTCTCAGCTGGCTCATTATTGCCACATTTGATGTCTGCGCCATGTGGCAACGGCGGAGATTAAGCATCCATGGGCCGCTTTGATTGGGCGGGGCGGGCTGGCTGGAAATTCTTGAAATCCTTGAAATCGTTGTCCAAATACGAATCGAACGGAAATTTCTACACACTTGCTGCTTGCTGCTTGCTGTTTGAGTTTGATCAACAAGTGAGGACAGTCGGAAAAAGGATGCGCTTTGCTCAGCCAAATTATGCAGATTAGCTCAAGGATATGCATGGCTATGCAAGGATACAGCACACAGCACCGGAAGTCAGCAGTTGCAAGCACCATTTGAAAGACTAACAGCAGCGACAGAAACTAAAATTGATTTGCCCACTCAGCAGTCATGTTTACCAAATCAAGCGATGAGCAGCCCATGCATCCATATGCAAACGGAAGATTTGTGGAAATTCGTGCGTTATCCTAACAGGATATTAAACAGGTAGGCAATTTAGGGCCTTTAACTGCTCAAATGATGTTCAAGTATTGCCAAAAGTCAGTCGAGGTCGTAATTACTTAAGCTCGAGTTGCAAAGCCGTCCGCATCGAATTACCAGAAAGACCTTCCTTTGAGCACTCTACTAAAGCGCGACATAAATAAGAGCGCGCCTACCTAATGCCTATACAACAAACATATATCATAATTTAATCATAATTTCAAGTTGCTTACTGCTTAATTTCATTCTGCTTTTCTATTCTATAGCCATAAAATATGCTTTAAATTTAAATTTAACTCAAATTTATTGCGTATACGCAACGTGCGCATTGTTAAGAGCTGCTTTGATTACGAGCGATTTGGTGGGGCGGGTTATCTAGATTCATTACCAGCACATACTCCACAGAGACAATAAATTGCTACTGCTATTCAGTTATGTCCGATACCCATTGAATTGGATGTTCGAGTTGTATGATCTGGTAAACTATGCGAAGTAGCGAATAAAGACGTAAAATTTATCAGAAGGTAATAATTGTGGTAATAATACAATGAATAATAATAACAATGGTAATGATAATGATAATGATAATGATAATGATAATGATATTGATCATAATAACGGTAATGGCAATAATAATGGAAATAAAAGCAATAATGATAATGATGCCAATGACAATAAAAATATTAATGATAATGTAAATGTGAATAATAATGAATAGATAATGACAATGGTATTGATAATGATTATGATGATATGCATGCTTATGATCATAATAATGATAATGGCAATAAAATTGATCATTATAATGTTAATGGCAATAATAATGGTAATAAAAACAATAATGATAATATTAATGCTAATGCCAATGACAATAAAAATATTAATGACAAATATGAATAATGATGAATATATAATGACAATGGTAATGGTAACGATAATGATAATGCTAATAAGATTGGCAATGTTATTAATAATGCTAAAAGTTAAGATAGACTTAAATATTGTATTACCATTTCTTTTTTTACATACCTCACTTTGCAGGGCATCGGCGAGTCGATCATTGCCGGCTGTTTCAAACAACAATCAGCAATCAAAAGTGAATAAAAGCGAGCACACATGTAATTTAGTTTTTATTCAATTTATTTCATATTTCCGTTCGTGTTCATTGTTATTATTATTATTATTATATTTATTCCATCTATGTTAATATAGTGTGTAGTAAAGCTTGACAATCTATACCAAAGAATAATGCTATCTTCATGTATGTGAGTTATACATACATACATATTCATACACATATTTATTTATATATATTTATTTATTCATATACAATTATATGTTTCTTTCTTTCTTTCTTTATGTTTTTTTTTGGCAATATTTTGTCATGTTCTTCTCTCTATGTGTTTGAATCATGTTTTAGTTTTTTTTTTTTTTTTTTTGATTTTTGTTTTTAAATGTGATCAAAATATTTGAAGTTGTGTCAAATGTTTAAATGCATTCATATTTTGTAATTTTGTAATTTTGTTAGAATTTGGAGTTGAAATATAAAAATTTGTTTTTGTTTTTCGTTTTTGCGTTTTTCATTTGCGTAATTCGAGCATCGAGCGACATTTGCAAAAGGTAAAAATATTGTACTACAATTTTGCAATTTGAATTTATTTATTTGCTGCAAGTTGAGTTTCCTCTTTTTTCTTCTTCTTCTTCTATTTTTTTTTTATTTTTTTTGTAATTCATTTTCCTTTCTGTTGCATTCTGCATGCTGCATGCTGCATGTTTGCGTTTTGTTTGTGTAATTGCATGCGACGTGGGAGTTCAGAGTGTACACTAGAGATGAGCGGGCAGCGTGACACGTGACACGTGACACGTGAGACGTGACACACGACTAATGTTATATAACCACAATACGATTTGTAATTAACATTTTAAATATTTCTGATCTAATTTCTGATTCAGCTAAATTGATAGTATGAAAGGATATATGAAATAATAGACAAAAAAATATTTCAAAATATTACAAACAATTTGTTTTTATCTAATAATGTTTGTAGAATATTAAAAAATCTCATAAAAACCTATTTTGTATCTTATAATTTCTGGAATAACCATAAATGCAAGACCTTAAAATACAAATAGATATAAATATAAATATAGAGTATAGAAAGATAGTTCTAAAAACAATTTAATATATAAAATAAAAGAAAAACAAATACAAAAGTATTTTAAAATATCTTAATAAATTATTAGAATATTATTCAACTATTTGTTATATTTATAAATTAAATTTCTATATTTAAGATAAAAATCTTAAATAATACAAAATTATGACTCTAAGCTGGATATACTCCTATATCTAAATATAGTTGCATGTCGTGCGCTGCACTGCTCTGAGCTGACTTTTCGTGCTCGTCCTTGTGCTCGTGCCTGTGTTAGCTGTGTGCACACGACACGCGCTCATCTCTAGTGTGCAGCTCATTGGCCTTCAATGTGCTCGTATACGCATTGTGTTGTGTTGAGCTGATTCCATTTGACTATATAGAAGGGTATTTTGCTATATATGTATATATGTATGTATGCTGAGCGAACTAAGAACGTAATTAAAACTATATTTGTAGCATACGCAATGCCTCTCTCTCTCTCTCTCTCTCTCTCTGTGTGTGTGTATTTGAATGTTGACGTTTGCGGAGTTTAGCTGTGTTTGACTGTGCTGTTTGCATTCTGGTGGTTAGCAACACTTTTTAATTAGTTGAAACGATTTCAAAGAACGGGGGGTAATACAAATCTTTGCTTTTACAAACAGCTCAGTTATATATGTGTATATATAAACATGGTCATGCATGTAGAAATAGTAAATAAATGTGTTTGTGTGTGATGTGAACCAAAAGCTAAATATCAGTTCCATGCCTTATAGAGCCACAACAACAATGTTAAGCAAAAACAAAATACTATATGTGTATATATAGTAAAATCAAAAATCTCTCAACTATACACAGAGCTTATATTATATATACGTGCAGCAGCTATATATATATATATATATAAATATATATATGCATTTATATGTTTAAACTTTTTGGAGCATCTATGAGATCTGAAGGGAAAAAATTCGCTATTTACTGACATTTATCGCTATTGATTTTTACTCATTCATTATATTATAATTCCTATTACTCTTATTATTATGTTGTTCATGTTTTTTTTTTTGTTTAATGTGCATTTGTTAGTTTTTCTCATCAAAAATCAAAAATCAAAAATCCCTTTGAGCGTTTTGCCCACAAAATACCAAAAAATGGGGGGCGTCCTTATGTGTGTGGTTTTTGGAGCTGTGTAAATATTTGCTTGCATAGTAATGTGTATTGCCTTCTATTATTTATTAAATGTATTTTTGTTTTCAATTTCTATACTCGTTTACGCAGTTGAAGAGGGTATATTGGCTCACGGAGTTTTGGAATATATACTATATATTATATCATTTCCAGGAAAAATATAATTAAATCTTCTATAGTTTCAGATATGAAAGCACAAGTGAATGGCTGTTAAGTTTCTTGACCAGATACATATAGATATGTATATAGACGTATCTTTGGGGTGCGTGAAAATTATATATCCATTGTATATATTATACATAATTTGAGAGTTAGGATCATCTTCGCTGAAAACATTCTCTATACATAGCCTCTCATTAATTATATAACATGGCAAATCGGAAAACATTAATTTCCTAGTATATTCAGCTCTAAGTAAACGAGTATTATGCAGTCGGTTAGCCCGACTGCAATATTCCATTCTGCTTTTATTTATATTTGCCTTGTTGGACTAAGTAAATCCGCCTTACAATTACCTTTACATATTTAAACAACAGTTACAGTTATATATATGTATATATATATATATATATATATATACATATATATATATACATTAAGATATATATAGTTATATATATGTATCGGGCATTCAGCTGGTTTTTTTTTGTTTTTGTTGGAAATTGTTTTCTATGCTCTTACATTTAGTTATTAAATTTATAATTTACATTTACATTATCAAGCTCGAGTTGTAAACATTCTACACAAAAATTATTCTGCTGCCTGTTGTCTTTTAGTTTCAGATTCCTACTCTATACGAATATATATTTGTGACATAATATATATACATACATATATATAGAGGATATACATATATAATATGATTTACACCCATGCATATTCCATTAGAGATAGTAAAATTTTTGTTAGTTTTCAACTAGTTTGGATTTAATTTTTTTTATGTTTTTTTTTCTTTCATTTTATACATTTATCTATATACAATATATGTTTTTTAAAAATGTATTAAAAACAGATAAAATAAATTTAAAAATATTATGCAACAGTCCAAATGCTTTCAGTTTGTATAAAAACTCACTTTGTGGAGTCAATCAAATAACGAAATCTTTTTTTTCTTCCTAGCTCAACATTTGCAATAGATATTTTTAGCTATAAGTATTTAGCCTTTAGCCTTTTTATAGCTAAATTTATGTGAGCATATTTGGCGCATATTTTAACTGATTTGTATTAGTTGTAAAGCTGTTTGGCAACTTTTGAAGCTAATTTTACTAAATTTGGAAGTCAGTTTCAGAAAAATATTGAAAATAAATTTTATAAATTTTATAAATTTTTAATTTTTGTTTTATATATAAAATAAATTTGAATTGATAATTGAAACATAATCTTACAGCTTTTGCTGACATATATAGAAAAAGCTATATATTATTTATCATTCAAAATTCGTTTGGCGTTTTTTATCAACCTTTTTGGTTGATTAAAAACGCCAAACGAATTTTGAATGATAAATAATATATAGCTTTTTCTATATATGTCAGCAAAAGCTGTAAGATTATGTTTCAATTATCAATTCAAATTTATTTTATATATAAAACAAAAATTAAAAATTTATAAAATTTATAAAATTTATTTTCAATATTTTTCTGAAACTGACTTCCAAATTTAGTAAAATAAAAACAAAAGATTGTTGCATGGTGTAATCCGAACAGCTTACAACAGTTTTGTGAAAAAATTAATATAAAATATAAAAAAAAAAAACTAAACTCAACAAGTTTTACTAGATAGAGGTACGCATTTGGCTTTTATACTTTTGGATTTGATTTGATTTATTTATTTTTTGTTTTTTTGTTTTTTTGGAAGAGCTAGAAACTAAGTTGATGTATGTATGGTGGTGTATATGTTTTTTTTTATTTAAATGTGCTGATGATGAATTGTTAAAAGCATTAACATTTAAAACAGAGCTTTAAAACATTTTCTTTTTGGCAACTTTCGTTTTCATATTGAGCTGGGCGCATTTAAAATCAATTTATATATATTTGTGATTTTAAAAAATTTCTAAAAATTCTTCTACTATGTACAATACATAAAAGAAATAAAGGTAAATTAAGATATATATAATATATAAATATATGTATACTATGGCATGGCTAAAAAGTATATGTATATATATATACGTATATTTAGAAAATAGTTAATTATATATATTTAATCAGGTATAATACTTGGGTTAGGAGAGCTCTAATATCTATTTATATATTATATATATGCATGTCAATGTGGCTATAGTGGATTATACAATGAGCAAACAAATCTCTAACTGTTTATATTGACTATATCCATATATATATATAGCTGTGTATTCTTTACATACATACCGATTTTGTACAGCTTATGGAGTTAAGTTTTTGGTCTAGCATTGTTTTTTTCTTTTTCTTTTTCGTTTGTTAAACATTTACCAAATTAGACAAACTACGCTCGATTAATGACAAATGCCACTGGAAACGTTTCGAATCAGCATTTGCCATTCGCCTCATCAATGGCCAATCAGCTGTGAATTACAAATTGTGATTAGGTAATTGGCATTCAGGGCGAATGGCAATGCTGTTCAGTGGATTGCATCTAAAATTTAGGAATGGGTTACCATGGATTCTATATGTGTTTCGTTTTTACATCTAATTAGACTACATTTGTTTTTTGTTTTTTGTTTTTTTTTTTTTGTTTTGCTTTTCTTGTTCTTTACTTACGAGACTTTCATAAAATCATTATTAATTTCTGCACGCTGCTAACATAACACTCTCATATTCTCGA
This sequence comes from Drosophila leonis, assembly GCA_035045365.1. NCBI lineage: Eukaryota > Metazoa > Arthropoda > Insecta > Diptera > Drosophilidae > Drosophila > Drosophila leonis. The sequence continues at coordinate 1,377,869 of JAWNPC010000338.1, read as the reverse complement.
AAGATTATTTTTTGATTCTACATAAATTGCTCTTGGATTCGCATTTGCGCTTTCTGCTTGAAGGGGACACTGCGACAGTCAATAGATTGTTGAGTTTTCTGTTATTATTATTATTATTATTTTTTTGTTATGTATATTTAATATGTATTAAAATGTTACTTGAGAAGAATTTTGCTGATATGAAACAAAACGATTGCCACAGTGGAGTTTTTCTTATTCTTTTTCTTTTTTTCTTCTTGTTTGCTTGCGCTGTGAGCTGTGATTGTTTTGGGTTTTGGCAGCACAATCTATTGACCGACAGAGGGCGCTAGCGGCTGGGGCTAGCGGGCAACGAAACTATTGGCCGACAGGTGGCGCGCTTTACACCTGTGTGCCATAATACTAGAGAGAGACAAACTCGCCAGCACCGGCACCGGCACCGGCACCAGTACCAACACCAGCACTAGCATTAGCATTACCCTTCTCTATGCCCGGCGCCGGCTCCGTCGTTTGCAGCATCTGCTGATGATGATGATGCTGATGCTGGTGCTGCAGCTGATGCTGATGATCCTGTGCCGCAGTCTCCGCCTCTGTCATGTTGGCATCGGCCGTCGTTTCGCTGAACAGCGTCTCGTTCTCATCGGGCAGCGACAGCGTCGAGTTGCCCAGCCCGCCGCTGGCCGTGATGCGGCGTCCCATATTATCGTATTTGGGATAGGCGGAGCTGTCACGCAACGGAGTCGCCTCCACAATTGGCGGCGTGCTGCAGGCGGATGTGGGCGCATTGTTGATACAGCTGGCGCAATTCGCAGCGGACATGGTTGGCACTGCTGTTGTCGGATGATGGCACTGCACCACAGCGGTGACAGCCGGCGGCGGTGGTGGCGGTGGCAGCGGCAGCTCCATGTCACTATTGCCCCCACCACCACAATGATAGCCGCCCGTCTCCAGATTGTACGTAACGATCTCGTCATGGGGATAGAGATTTGTGGCAGCTGTTGCTCCGGCTCCTGCTCCCGGCTGCAGCGACGAGTCCTTCTTCAGTATGCCACGGCGGGTCGTGTGCCGTGGCAGCGTAGCAAATTGAGCCACAGTTTGGCCATCATTGGTGGTGCTATTGCTGCTGCCCGCAGCATTGGCATCCGACGTGCACTGGACATCCTGCAGACGCTTGGGTATGTTGAGCAGATCAGGATACATGTTGATGTCGGCGCCATCGAGCATATCCTGGGTGACAGAGACGCGTATGAATATGTTGCCAAAGGTGGGATTCGGCACAATATTGGAGCAGAACTCCGGCGGTGGTGGAAAGACGCCCACATTCAGTGGAAACTCCTCCGACAGCTGGGCATGGCCATGCGAATGGGAGTGCGTGTGCAGCTGATGCTGATGCTGATGCTGGTGCTGATGCTGATAGCTGGCCATTGAGGTGGGCACACTGATCAGGCCACAGGTGGGATCCTTCACAGTCATCAGCTGCTGCCGCATATGCTGACCAGCCTGACCCTGGCCAGCGCCAAGCACCTGTTGCTGCTGCTGCTGTTGCTGTTGGGCCAAGCCCGTGCGATGACCCTCCACAGCGTGTATCTCGATCTGGTTGAAGCCCAGCGTGGAGTCCGTCTTGTTAATTGAGCTGGGATTGTTGTCAATGCCATAGCTGTCGCCGCGATCATTGGTGGTGGTCGTCACGCTCGAGTCCAGCAGCTTCTTCTCCTGATCATTGAAGCTGACACTGGACTTGACGCCCGCCTTGTTGGCATGTCGATGCTGACGTGTCGTCCGCTTGCACAGACAGACCACAAACGAGATGGCGATGAGCAGGAAGACGGTGCCAAAGATGCCCATGATGAGGCCAAAATACCAGAATGTCTCCGGCGTCTTCACCAGCACATGCTGCACAATCTCGCTCAGATAGATGCTGATGTTTTGGGTCATGGATCCGATCAGATTGCTGCCCGTGCAGGCATAGGTGCCCGCATCCAGGCTGCTGACATTGAAGACGGTCAGATTGCTCCACAACTTGTCGGACGTGATGCTCTCCGTATCGAACAACACATTGTCGTTGTCCAGAATCTTGCCATTCAGCTCCCAGCTGACTTCGGGCATGGGATCGCCATAGACCAGGCAGCTGAATGTCGTATTGCTGCCAATGTCAATGTTCGTTGCCTCCTCATTGTTGAAGATCTCCACGCGTGGCGGACAGCCAAACAGCTCATCATCGACACTGTCCCAGGTACGATCCTTTTGCACTGGCGGTCCCTTGCACACCAGGCTCACGGAGCTCAGCCGGCTGCCCACATACCAATTGCGAAATTTACGCAGTTTGCAATTGCATTGCCAGGGATTCTCCTCCAAGGAGAGGGTCTTCAAATTGCCCATATGCTGGAAGACATACTCGCTGAGGCTCTCCAGCAGATTGTTCTTGAGATTGAGAAACTCCAGCAAATTGAGATTTGCCAGCGACATGGGATCTATGTAGGAGATCAGGCAGTCGTGCATGTCCAGAGTCCGCAGATGCGGCAAGATGGGAAACTGATAGGCGGACAGGCGCTTGAGAGGATTCCCATTCAAGTAGAGTATGCGCAGTCGATCATTGCCCATAAACGTGTCCTTGTCGAGCATCTCGAGCTTGTTGTCCGACAGATCGATTTCCACGAGAATTTTCAAATTGCGAAAACTTTCCTTGTGTATATATTGGACCTCGGATTTCTTCAGATAAATGCGCTGCAGATTGAGCAGACCCAGGGTTGAGAACTCCTCCCGATTCAGATATGGTATATGATTATCATTGAGCACCAGCACCTGCAGCTCTGTGCTCAGTGTGCTCGGTATGCTCGTCAGCTGCAGCGAGCTGCATATGGCTGACTTTTTGCCATTGGTCCATTTGCAGGTGCAGTTGGAGGCGCAACTCTGCGACCAGTCATCCGCCCACACCCAGCCAACCAAGCAGGTGAGGCACACGAGCCAAAGCAGCTGCTGCCAGGCTGCAACAAAAAAAGAGCGAGGGCACATTTTAGGTGGCAAAGATAAAGTTAAAGCGAAATAAATACAGCAAAGAAATAAATTGTCAACTGCGACGAGTCGAAGAGCAAATACTCTGCGCTGAAGATGATATATGAGAAATTGAGTTTAGAGTAAGTCTCTTTGAATACTAAACTGATTAAGAGATCTAGCTAGATTATTTTATAAATCTTTTCTATATCATACAATCATTTCTTTCTAATAAGATGGAAGTTTAAATAACCTTTTAGACCTGGGGCCTAGAAGACAGCATATTGTCTTGGACTTTGATATGACTTTGATGACTTCTGATGGTTCAAACCTATGGTTCAAGCTTCGAGACATTTGATTTACTTTTAAAATAAACCAAATTTGATTAGCTAAGCTTCAAAATGAGCTATTGGCTTGGCTGCAGTTAGACAGAACAGTTTGAATACTTTTTGCTAATATTCTACAATACGACGATATATGTACATACTGCTCGTCAATTGTTTAGACGCATCCACACTTACATTAGAATTGTCTTATAGTATATACTATATTTGTCTTATAGTAAGAAAAGTAACTTATTTTCAAATTAAATTTGGGATTTAAATTTTTGATTTATTAGAAGAACATAAAAAATAATTTCAGTAATGAGAACTGCCTCCTTCATATATCCGGTCCTTCATGGAATGATACAGCGAATCTAAGTAACTTCGCGAAATATCGCTCCAAGCAAGTTGAATTGCTGCAGTTAGTGTTTCCTTATCTTCGTATTGTTTCCCCTCTACGTATATTCTTCGTGAAAGCTATCCCCAGACTCTTTCAATTATGTTAAGATCTGGAGAATATGGTGGCGAAGTTCACTTGAAAAAAATTACTTTACTACTCGAGCGTTATGGATAGGAGCATTATCATGTTGGAAAATCCATTGTAATGATCCGAAGAGATCAGTGTATTTATATACATACATATATATATATAGAATATATCAAATTTATAGATATATATACATATATCATGAGTGGGTTAGGAAAAACCAGAAAAGTCTTGTAAACACAGCTTTAGAATTAAGAGATTAGCTTCAATGTGAGCGGACAGACCATCAAAGCTCAATTGTTTCGTATTCAAGATTCATTTTATATATAAAAATCTATATCTATATATATAATATATATAATATAATTTTCCTATCGGTTACACAATTCATGACAAAATTATAATACTCTCCCTCTCTCTTTCTGCCTCTCTCTCTTTCTCTTTCTCTTCCCCTTTCTTATTCTGAACAAAAAATCCAATGATTGACGACCTTTGGTTCAAGCTTTTGTTTTATGTGCCACTTACCTGGCAGCCGGATGCTGCTGCTGACTCTGCTGCTGCTGCCTCTGCTACTCTCTTTGCTACTCTCAGTGCTGCTGCCGCTGCTTTTGGTTCTCCATTTCGCTGCCATGCTGTGCATTTGTCCCGCTGCGTATTTGTCGCTGCGTCTGACCCGCTGCCCGCTGGACTTGGACCTGGACCTGGACCTGAACCTCGTCCCCAGTCTCGGTCGCGACCTCGCCAATTGATGACTCTAAATGGCTTTGGCTGATTCGATTGCCATGTTTCACATCATGTTGCCGTCGCTGGCGAAAGGGGGCTCCATTACATATTACTCGGCACTTTGGCCACTTTTCTGGCACACAGAAGGCAAATTTTTGCCGTTGCACTCAACTGCGACAGTTTCTTATCGAATTTAGTTTTTTGCTCTCTTTTCTTTCTTTTTTTTTTTTGTTTTTTATTGAGCTCTCTTTGTCGCTTCACTACACTCGCACCGGCACACTCTCACTCCCTCTCTCTATCACTCTTGATGTCTTCTTTTTAAGTTAGAGCTTCAGTGCGTTCGGGCAAATGTTGACCAGCTAAAAGAAGTAAAAGAAAGAACAAATCCAAGAGTTAATATTTGTAGTTTGAATAAGTTTTGGATTTAACTGCATTTGACTACATTCAGGGAAACATTTTTAAATGCTTAGGGCTTGAGCTTTAAGTTAAGGAATACCTCTAATGTTATGTGTTTGTTGGTGCATTTTAGTTCAGCTTTGACTTAGCTAGGCTAAGACAGGTTGAGGCTATTACAAATTATAATACTCGAAAGGTAATATAATTTTTTAGAGATTTACGATATTTTAGAAAAAATATTATAATAATAAAATAATTATTTTTATAAATTTATCTATTTTTATACTTATTATATATTTACTTATATATATTTATAAGCCACCATATGAGGTAAAGCATTTAGAGCGTTCTAGAGCGCTGGCTTAATAGAAAGCAAGGTGAGATCTATGTCTATTTCACACAAATGCTCTGTGGTCATCTTTCAATTCGAAAGTACTTACATAAGATAGGAAAAAGTGCCGAATCCAGCTGCATCTGCAAAAGTTCAATGAACGGCACAGGGCCCACTTTCTTCGACTGCGAAAGGTGCATAGAGGCAGGAACGTTCTGGCGGAAACCGCCCGAGAAGTCAAAGTAGAGACAATAATGAAGTAAGTGTGAGAAGTCAAAAATGATGGGAAAAGAGTTTGTAAGCTTGCTGAAAGGTATTACGATGAAAAAAGTAGAGCCTGCACGCAAGAATACTAAGGGCAGTGCAGGAGCTGAAGCCGCAGGCAGTATAATGCCAGGCTCCAAGGTGAAAGACAGCACAATAAAGATGAATGTTTTTTGCTGGTAAACATCAAGTGCAGTCCGACACTCCGTTCAGTGTGACGACCTGACTGACGATGCATATAACATTTTTATCTACCTCAAGCACAACAAGTAAGAAAACTCTAGTCGGTGGTGCCCGACTAGGAGATCCCCAGAACCCCGTCCGATCTGCGTTTTAAAATATACTCAATTACGTATGTATTAAAACAGACAAAATTTAAGCTTGTAAAATTAAATTTTGAATAAACAAAATTTTATAAATCATAAATGAATCCAAATACAAAATTTGGAGACTTTAGCTTCAAAAATGGACGAAATATAATTTAATAACTGTATTTCGATCAAGTTTTTAATCGATAACATTAAAACGATAATAGTTATCGATTTTTTAAACAAACTTGATTTGCGCGTGCTATACAGGGACCTACAAAATTTCAAGTCTCTAGCTCTTATAGGTCCTGAGATCGACGCGTTCACACATACGGACGGACGGACGGATAGACAGACGAACATGGCTGTATCGATTTAGTTCGTCACCCTGATCAAGAATATATATACTTTATGGGGTCTGCCAAGCCTCCTACTGCCTGTTACATACATTTTGACATTTTATCCTGATTTCATATTTTCAATGGGTTCAGGGTATAAAAAGATCTATATCTTATTATATATATATCATATTATAATTATAATTAATTTTAATAATTATTATATTATATTAATATTATCATTAGTATTATCATTACCATTCCTATTAACAACATTATCACTGCTACTCACATTCGTACAATTATAGCTAAAAATATCAACCTTGTCATAGACTATTTCAACCTTCCAACTCCAGCAATACAACATTCACGCAGCTAAGTGGGCTGTGAACCCTGAACTTCTTGGACAGCTGGTCTAGCCTTGACTTGGCTTTGGATTAAAGCATTTGAGGTTTGAGCTTGATTTGACTGCGACAATCTCTATGTCGTTTCTGTTGCTCTTACAATAAAATTAAGTACAGAATCTTTCTTTCGCATTCAACATTTTCTCAACCCTCGAACGCCTTTTATTTCAGCAACAAAAACCTCGAACAGGACGGGGAAGAAGAAAAAAAAAACGTCATTTGCAGCAGTGTTCGGCATTCGGATTAGTTTTCAGTGTTGGCCAGGCACAAAGCTGATTCAGATGCTTCCGTTTAAACTTTGAAAGAATGCGAGACCGTTCAAAAGGGGGAATACAAAAAAAAAGAGGAGAGAAGCAAAATGGACTTTACTTAGAGCATCATTTTCAGGAACAATGTGCATTGTGTTGTTGTTGTTGTTGTTGATTGTAATTGTAGTTGGCTCATTGGTAATCTCAATTTACCGAAGCTCGGCCAGTAAATGGAAATGCCAAACAATGGGCCAATGGGATCGGCCTTTAGCCAAAGCTTTAAAATGGCCTATCAACAACAATTTGTAGTTCGTTGTTCACGTTAAGAATGGTAGGAGGCTTGAGCTGGTTGGTGGGTGTTTCACAGAGCAACAATGCGGCGCAACAGCTCACAGTTGAGCCACACTCGGCCCCGTCGCTCCCCACTCGACATCTTCACAAAATCAGCATCAAAAGCCTGTCGAATGCTTTTTTTCTCTTTCTTTTTTTTATATTTTTTTCTTTTAGTTTTTTTTTTGTTTTCGCTTCAAAGAGACGCAGCAACAGCAGCAGCAGCAGCAGTGGCAGCTTGAAAATGAGGCACAAGTAAAATTTGCAGCAGCAGGCAAATGCTGCAAAAACTGCTGAATTACCCACCTACATTCACACACACACACACACACACACACCTGCACACAAACACACACAATGAAAACGAAAAATGCTCTGAAGGTTCATTTGTCAATTTGCCATTTGAATTTGTATTTGAGAAATTCACTTGGCCGCTTTTGCGCTTTGTTCTGGCCCCAGCCTCAGTCTCATTCATGGCGCATCGCTCATTCCATAGCGCTGTCTCGCTCTGACTTGGCTAAGATGCTTTGGCAAAGCGGATAATATTTCCTGTGCCAGTGCAGCAGTTGGCAGCGCAATTGCAACGGCAACTCTCTCTCCAACCCGAGCCTTCAAACCCTACTCATAGTCGCCGACGCCGTCGCCGTCGCCGTCGCCGCCACCGCCTTTGCTCTGCCAATTCAAACTGATTTTTTTACCCGCTGCCTTTTGTGGCTGCCACATGCCACACTGTCTGTCTGTCTGTCTGTATGTCTGTCTGTATGTGTGTGTGTTTGTGTGAGCCTTACAATCGTCGACAGTTTTATTTGTGCAGCTTTATGAGCACTCACACACACATATACACTTGAAGAGATCCGCAACGGCAGACACTCGACACACCTCGCCTCGCCTCGCCTCGCCTCGCCCCGCCTCGACTCGACTCGTTGATATATTCATAAATGTAGCACAGTGGGCCGCAAAAGCCAAAAAGCTAATTCAATGGCCAATTGCCAAAATAAAAAGCAGAAGAAGAAGCAAAATGGAATCGTTGCAGAATATTAAAAAAATATTATGATAGGATCTCAGTGGATATGTGGAAAAAGTGCTGCAGCCGCAACTCGTAAAGCAAATCAATTAACTGATATAGATCAATAATACAGTTATGCTCTATAAGCATGTAGAATCGAACATGCCAAGTGCAGCATAGTTCAACTAAAATCACTTTTCGCTCGGCATTTGGCAGTTGGCAGTTGACCTGGCTCAGTTGGGCCAATGGGCAAATTGCATATACCTCGCATTGTATTTCGTAATTGGATTTCTTTGTGCGGCCAACAACAATTTTGCATGGCTGCCATTGTGCGAAAGTAATTAATTTTACTAAAATTTATAAAGCTAACAAATATGTTGGAAATATACCTATATTGAAAAGTTTGCAATTAGAAGCATTCCACTTGGACTATACCCTGTAATTAGATTGTCAAAAAGGAGCATTAGCGTGGCAAAAAATCTGCAAATCTTTTCCATAAAAACATGTGCTTTAAGCTGAGTAAAATTAATCGAATTTCGTTAAAAACTTTCACTTTACTGAATGAAGATATTTAAAAAAAAAAAAAAATAAATAAATTCATACTGAATTGGAGAAATATTTTAAAAAATAAAAAATATATTTTCTGAAAGTCCCTGAAATTTATTTCAATGTATTTATGGCGCAAAGAAAACATTGATAAAAACATTTTGATTTTATTTTGCTGAATAAGTGAAATGTTTTTCATATACTTTTATATGAATGATTGCAATTTGCAAAGGACCGAAATATTAATTGAATTTCAATAAATTTTTCTGCCTTTCAGTTTTTCAGCTGCCATTAATACCCTTATAACACCTTTACAGGGTATATACACATACATATATATAATGCAAGCCAGACAGCTTCATAATATTTCTATAGAACACAAAAACAACTACTAAAAACAAAGCCATTCATTTATGATTTTCTCAGTTATGCGTGAAATGAAATCCACAGAGATTTCAGCAAAAATCTTACAAACTTTTGTGCTCTTCTTCTCTATAGCTTTACAGACACATACATACAAACATCCATTCTTATATCGATGGTTGAGCATTTATGAAAGACGTTTGAAATTAATATTGACATGAGCGGAAGATGAAATATTAATTGGCATTTGAGACTGTTTCGCACAGCAGACGCTTGAGATGGTTTCAATTAAATGCATACAGGCAACGAGGCGTATACTTAACTTAATTAATTCATATACAATTAATTTGTTTGCTGCAGTTATTGCAATTATATATGCATTCATGTATTTTGACTCTTAGTCTTCAGTCTAGACGTTGTGCAAACCTCACGCATCATTACCTTCGACTTATGAGCTGCAGCTGAAGTGTAAACATGAATTTGTGCAGAGTTTGCCAAAAGATTTCATATTAAACAATGGCTGAATGAATCTAAAGTGAACAGAAAATTGTAGCTGATTCAATGGAATTTTATATTTAACTATATTTGTATACATCAATAATTTGATATAAATATTTGTATTATATATATTAACGAAAAGAAGCATCTATTGAAAAAATCAACTTTTCTTTGATTTGCAAATAGGTTGGCCATATATACTTGTATTCTCTCTGCAATCGAATCGACTTTGGAAGTTATTTTTATTTTATTTTATTGAGTTTATTTTATTAGTTTTTTTTTTGCAATTTGAAATTAATTTTTATTTTGTTTTATCTATTATTTAATTTATTATTTTTTTTTTTTGCAATTTTAAATTTATTTTTATTTTATTTTATTTTGTAAAATTTTATCTCATTTATTATTTATTTTAATAGTTTTTTTACGCAATTTGACAATATAATATTAGGTCCACCTATAAAGAAGGTAAATTTACTTGCCAAAATCTAGTTTTTAACCCTGAAAATTGTTTAGGGTATGTTAAATTTGACACGTTTCTAATATGCATAACTATAAAAGTTAAATATTTTTATTCAGGAAAGCCATACGCTAGTATATGATTCTAGTTTCAAGTCTCTAGCTGTAAATGCGCCATAAAAAATAATGTTTTTTGTTACGGCTCAAGTGTATGTCTCTAAAATATCTTTAGACTCTATAAGAGAAGGCTTCACATAATTAAATATATCAAATTTCCAGTCTTTGTCAAGATGAACTGGGCATTAAAACCAATATACCCTTACTTCGTGCGCGCGTCAAAAATCAGATTCCATCTCTAATGGTGGTGTTTGGCCCAAAAGTGTTGAGGCGTAAGTCAATGCTGAGCCATTTATTGGGCCGGTTAAGTCGAGAGCGACAAGTGCGTGATAAATAATTCTTGGAATTTAGTTATCGTACTGGTGATGGCTTTGATGTGGCGGGTTAAGTAGCCATCCGAGCTACAGGTTTTTTTTTTTGCTGAGAAAAAAAAAACAAATCGTAAAATTCAATCGAATGAACCTGTCTCGTCTCAGAGCGCTCCAAGCTGTTTCCCTTGGAAAGTTCTGATTTTTATTTCATTCTGTCGACATGGAAAACAAAGGTCAAAGGCCTGCCTTTTTTTTAATATTATTTACATGAGCAATGCGAATGTGTCAATAGATGTGGTTCTAAAGAAAACATTTAAGTGTACTATATTTTCAACTTCTTGATGAGCTCTGCTTAATGTCAGTTGCTTTCAAAATTTATGGAATATTTGAAAATATTTATTTAAATTTAATATTTGTTAGCCTAAAGTGACTTTAAGGATATATGAAAATTGAGAAGTATAAAATGATCTCAAAATAAGTTTTAATACACATTTTAGTTTGTTTAATCATAGAAGATTTGGTAGAACGCAGGCAGTAAATATATTTAAAATAAAGTTAAACTTGTATTTTATATATTAACCAAATTGAAAGTTCATGAAAATAATAGTGGCGAAACTACTATTTTCATGTACCACTAAATTTAAATAATATTCCTAAGTTTGGTAGAAAAAACTTATAAATTAATAAAAACAATAACTTTATATTCGTTGCAAATTGTTTTCAAATATTTTGTTTATCTAAAAATGTTGTTGTTGTCGCACTACTATTTTCATGAACACAGCGGTATATTTGCATAAATGTAACAGCAAAGCTCAAAGTTAAAAGCTCAAGCCTTAGCATGATCCATCATATATATATATAAGCGCCAAGTGGTCGGCTCAAATCCCTTAGCAGTTTTCAATTTCAATATTTCTTCACTACACTAGCTCTCCCTCCCTCTCTCTCTCTTTCTCTCTCTCTTTCTCTCTACGTGCCTCTCTCTTCCCGTTTACTCTCTGGAGAGCGCATTTGGTATGCTTAACTGCAATGCATTCGTAAATAATGCACAGGTGAAGTTGTAAATGGTAGACGGGCATAAAGCATTTGCCTGGCTGGCTGGCTGGCTGGCTGGCTGGCTGGGCGGCCCTAACCATCATCAATTTTAAGAGCTGTTAATATTTAAATACACATGTGTCGCATAAAACACTAACACTAACTGCACCACAATATGACCCACTTTGAACCCAAACTTGGCACCGCATGGCTACGACCCCAAACTTCCACCGTCCGCAATTCAATTGACATGCAATTTCAGCTGCGGTCCGGCATGTAAATTAAAACTTGTCACGCCCCGCTCATTTGTTAAACTAATGAAATTGAAATTCTACAGGGGCGGACCTAAAAAAAAATAACAAACAAGCTACAAAAAGAAGAAGATATACACACACACATATATACATATCTATATCTATATCTCTCTCTCTCTCTCTCTCTCTCTCTGTATATATATTTACATATACAGAATTCATTGTTCAAGCGAAACGCTTATGGAAGGAGGCTGCGCTGCATTACCAAATTAAAACTGACAAAGTGCAAAAAATAAATAACAAAAAAAACTAAACAAAGTTTTTGGCAACAACAACAAAAAAGTTTATATATTTATATAAGAAAAGTTTTACTTTGACAACGGCCAGCTCGTACCACGGTGCGTATGCAAATGCTTTTGCTTCTGCCACTGCCAGTGCCGCATGGCAACACCTCCACAGGCGCCGCCCATTCGCATTGTTGCTGCCGCCGTACGGACTATGACTGGGGCAGAGACAGAGACTGAGGCAGAGGCACGTGCGAAAGTGCGTGCAAATGCAAATGGCGATAGAAAACTTTTTAAATTGAGCAAACATTAACGAAAAGGCACAACAAGCGCTAACAGAAAAAAACCAAATAAAAGAGCACTAGAGAGTGGAGCGTGCACTACTAAACGTTACCCTGTAACTAGTAACTAACTGGGTATACACTAGCATGTAACTACTTTAATAATCAACTATTATCAATACTTAAGTAGTTGCTATATCTTTAGATATCTTGAGCGTGTCCTATAAGCAGTTACCCTGTAATTAGAAACTAATGGGGTATACACATATTTACATAAGAATCAACAATTATTGATACACACATAAATGGAATATGCTATATCTGAGAGATATGCTCAAATTGCATAGTAACTAGTTATCGATTATTAGCAGAGTTATCGATAGTTCTTATTATACAGTATGTGAGCAAGTTATACAAGTTGACTTCAATAATTATCGATGCATACCCAGATGGTATGTATATATTTAAGAGATATGCTTTAAAAGGTGTAAATTATGGCAAGTCAGCAGAATTATCGATAGTTTGAATAGACATTATGTAAGCTAGGTAACCAAGTAAGTTTTATGTAATTATCAATACATACTCAGATATGTATCTCTGTATCTTGGAGATGGTATGAAAACTAATCACATCTAATTGGTAATTATTATAGAAAATTATCAAAGTTATCGATAGTTTTTAGTAAACATTGTGTGAGCAAGATTTAATAATTACTGCTGCATGCACTGATGCTATATCTGCATCTTAAAGATAAGTGCAAAACTTATCATTCCTAGCTAACGATTGTTGAGGAGAATCAGCAGAGCTATCGATAGTTTTTAATAGATATTATGTGAGCATTATCCAAATTATCCAAGCATGATTCATAATTATCGATGCATACACAAATGAGATCTTGATCTCGTAGATAGGCCCAAATTACATGGCTTGTTATCGATTATTATGACAAATGAGCAGAGTTATCGATAGTTTTTAATATACACTACATGAGCAAGTCATGTGCTAACTACATTCCAAAATTGAAGTCAGTAGTTTACATAGACTTTGAGTTCAATGGGTGCAGACAGAAGAAATACTTGATAGATTTAATCAAAAAGGAGAAGAGAAACAGGAGAGAAGAAAGAATGAGTTGAAAAATAGTTGAATCCATTACAATTCGATTCTTTCAATACAATATGCTGAAAACAAATGACTATACCCCACTGCAACTAAGCACAGGGTATATATTGCAAAAAAATAAGATGATGAAAAAGTGGAGCAAGCTGCTCTTATCGCACGCCTATTTGTTTGTGAACATTAAGGCGCCTCAATCTTTCAAGGACAACAAGCCAAGTGTAAACTGCAAAACTTGTGCACAAAACTGGGCTGCAATTGGTGTGTGAGTGTAGCTCTGTCTGTGTGTGTGTGTGTGTGTCTGTGTGGGAGTATAGACCAGACGCATCAGCAAGTTGGCAGTCAAGCAAATCCCGCATATAATCGGAAAATGTCACAGAAAAATAAAATTAATGACACTTGGCCGCCTCGGGCGCAGATTAGTGACCGTGTTGCGAGTTTTATTGCTCTACGGAAATGGAAATGGTTTCATAAATACACACACACATATATATATATATATATATACACACACATGGACAGCACAATGCAATTATCTGTCAGCAAAGTGTGCGCACTGTACGTGAGGAGCAGCAGCAGCAGCAGCAGCAGCAACAGCAGCAACTGTGACAGGACATTCGCCTTTGGAAGGCCAGCAGCAGGAAGAAAAACGCTTTAAGCACACTCCGCCCAGCTGGTTACAGTTGTTGCCTTGTCACCGCTTACAATTGTTTGCCATTGTGTTGTGTCTGGCTCCGACTCGCACTCCTCGTGGCCGCACTGCAATTCCGTTCTGAGCTGACGCTGCAGCTGCGCTGCACTTGGCAGCTATACAACTGGAAACCATTTGAGTTGACGCCGTCTCCAGCTTCATCTCCATCTCCAGCTCCATCTCTATATCCAGCTATCTCCAGCTACAGCTGCTGCTGCTGCTGCTGCTGCTGCACAGAAATCATCGACGTCAGCGGCGACGCCAGTGACATGGACATGACCTCAGCGACATGGCACAATTTGGTAGCCAAAAGGCACCAGCAGCAGCGGCGGCAACAGGGCGGCGGGCAGCAGCTTCTTCTGTGTGCACAGCACTGGCAACACTAGCTTTGGGCCTGCCAAGCAACCAAGCAGCGACCCAGCCAGCCCGCCAGCCAGCAGTATATTTGTGTGCAACCGCAAAAACGCACAACAAACACAATAAGCAACTGCGCTTGGGTCAAGTATGAACGATTATTAATACCCTGTAAGTTCTAATTTAATAAATACAGCATTTTCTTTTGTTTTTCTAGTTCTTGTGCGAATGAATTTTAATAAATTTAGTAATCGATATTTATCGATTATCAATTTTTATAGATTTTCTTTTAATTCTCTAGTTATTTTGATTTTGAGTTTTTATAAAAATTAGTTATCGATATCGATGATTATTAGTTAATATAAATTTTCTTTTATTTCTCTGGTTAATTGATACCAATTAGTTATCGATGTTGCATTAATATAGATCAGGCATTGAAATCAAAATTTATATTGATATATTGATAAATTTGATGGATAGTGAAATTTTCATTTCACATTTCATTTTACATTTTTGTCTCCCATAAAATTTAAACAACGATATTTATCTTTTATGAGTAAGAAAAAAAGTTTTGAAGTTACAGAATACAAATTTGGCTGCACAGTTTTTAGTTTAAAAAATTTCTTGTAATTCTAGATCCGATTTTATTCGAGCTATGCTGATAACATATGATAAGACAAACGATATTTATCGTTTAAAATACCAAACTACATTTAAAGCTAACAAACACAAATCAGCTGACTTCAGTTACTAAATTACTGTAAATTATAATAAATCTTCCTAGTCACAGCTGTCTTTCTTCTTTCTGTTACATATAACTTGGAAATTTCATCAGACTCGCAGTATTACAGGATTTTCAGCACTTACAGGGTATAAACAATAACCACAACGTTGCAGCTGGTTGACGAGCTGAAGCAGTTGAGCCAGCGACAATAACAACAACGAGAGGCAAATGACAATAAGCACAACAATTGTGCACACAAACACACACACACACAGAGAGAGATTGTGTATACACGACGGTTATTTGTATGCATATATAGACACGCACACACACACACACACACACACACACATGAATATATTTCGTCAGGACGAACAATTACAATACAAACAAACGTGCAACAGAATGTGAAATGCCGCAACCGGAAGTGGTAGATGCAACAGCGACTGTGGCATAAGATGGCGACAATGTTGAAGAAGATGAAGAAGGAGAAGAAGCAGAAGTAGTAGTAGTCGTTGTAATGGTAGAAGAAGAAGGTGAAGCATGCAGTAACAGGACTAGGACTAAGGCTAAGGCTAATGTTGAACGAGCGCTGCTCGACAAAGATAAGAACTTGGACAAACGTGCGGCCAAAAGGAAACGGCTAGCCGTCTATTACAACAGTACACACAGTTATCACACACACAGACACACACAAATACATACAGCTTCATATATACATATAAACATTCATACTTCATGCGTAAGTACATTTGGCTAAGCGAGGTGCGCTTTAAGTGTTACTTGCTCTTATAGAAGTTTTGATAAGGTCTTAGCGATAGTTTGCTGTTATCAATTGTGTTATCGATAGAGTTGTACCTATAGATTAAGCGATAGATTGATCGATTGCTTGAAGTAGAAAATTAATGTCACTTATATATGATTAATCAAGCCTGAACATATAGACGGCTCTATATCACAACGTATAGGCACATACACTTGTGTCATGTGCTCAAACTACACGCCGTGAGAAAACAATGACAATAGAAGCTCAGATTGCCGTAACTCATTCATTTGACAGCAGCAAAGATCGTTCTTCTCACTTATCCATCTGTTGCTTTGATTCACTCCAAGTATCTCCCACCTGTGGTAAGATGCTTAGAAAAAGAGAAACATTCAACATAGATAGCTGAATAGATCTCATTCATCTAAAGACACTATTGAAAGTTCATGTATCGAAATCAATAGTTCTATAGATTATTTTTGAATATTAAATGCGTAAGTCGTTAGTTTTTGTAGTTCTATGTATATATGGGATACCTATATTTTACCTTTATTTTATCTTAAGCACTTGGCTTTTTCTAAAATATTTCAAAAATATGAAAACACTCAAGAAATTCAATTTTGTATATTTAATTTATTTATATATTTGATTTAATCGAATTTCCATTTTTTAAGAAATTTCTCTTTAAGGCTTGTAAGCCTATGAAGTCTAATGAAACACCTCGAATTTACATAGCTCATTCATACGTATGAATATGTTTGTATGTACGCATCTGTATGTCTCTGTGAGTGTGCTGCACTGCAGCGGCCATTGAGTAAAGTGGAAGTGTGTTAAGCAAACAGCAGCAGCAGCAGCAGCAGCAGCTGCAACAACAACAACAACAGCAGCAGCAGCAGCAGCAATAATAATGCTGCCTCCGTTATGCTGCTAACCAAAAAGGATGTTGACTTGGTTTTGAGGAACTGCAGTTATTCGTATAGCATACTCATATATTCATTTACTTGACATGGTCGAGCCCACAGGATTTCAGTCCACTTCACTCCCAACAGCAGCAAGCAGCAGCAGCAGCAGCAGCAGCAGCTGGTGCTGTTTTTGTGCGCATTTCATATGCAGTCTATCCCAAAAATTAGTTGCATTTCCTTAGACACCCATTGGGTTCATAACCCCAACCGCTGGGCACTGTGGTGCAGCCCCTGAATGCGGCCAAAGCAATGCGGAAGAATATTAAACGGCTTTTAAGTGCTGCCTATTAAAGAGAATACAACAAAAACGAACAAGTGTGAGTGCGTCAATGGGGAGTGCTCGACTGCCAAATGCACTGACTTCAGCTGTAGTCAATGATCGCTGTTTGCCTTGGCATTCGTGAATATCTCTCTAGCTTCTAGTTTGTTATTTATAAAAAGAACTTTTGATCTTGCATATGAAAATCAAATAAAACTTCAGTTTTTCGAAATAATGTTTTTGGTGAAAAAATGGGAAGAAGTTATAATACTTCTTTTATTATTATCTATGTATATTACACACAAATTTGGTTTTAGCTATTGAATGTATTAATTCAATATCGATATTTATCGGTATTCCAAATATATATACAGTATATAAGTATGTGCGAAAAGACTTATGGACATCGTTGACATTACAGCTCATTAAGCTGCTTCAATTTCATTGTGTATCTAGTTTATGGCATCACAATATTAACTTTTACTTCTTAAACACATTTAGGCAAAACAGTTATACCCCATCTCCAACATTCTCACCGAGTACAGGTTGGCAGATTAACAAAAAAATAGAATGGCAAAGAACATTTACAGCTCAGGTCAAGACCCAAAAGCACTGTTCGTTTGCTGGTCAGAAAGTTGAAACATTTTAAAATTTGCAAATTGAGTACAAAACATTTGTACAACGAGTAAAAATGTGCAACGGGTACTTTATGAACGACTGCAAGATACTCTATTTTTAGGTAAACGAGCTTGGTCTTTAGGCTGTGTTTGAGTTAGCGAGATGTTTGCAACTGGGCACCTAACCTAACCTAATATACCCCCTTTGCAGCTTCTGTACAGTGTATACTCGTACAAATGTGGCATGGCATGTTGGAACAACATCAACTTCGACTCAAAGTCTGATAACATTCATCCACCAGCCGAAGAGAGTGTGAAAACTTTTCAAGCATTTCTTATTTAACTTTTATTTGCTTTGTCTTTCTTTGCTTTATTTTGTTTTGTTGCTTTTCTCACTTTTTTTGTTGGTTTGTTTTTATTTTTGTTTTGTTCATTCTTTATGTCTCTCTAATGTGTCTCCTGGGAACTGGGATTGCGAGCGCTTAAAATTTCTAAAAACCTTTTTTTTATATTCATTGTCCTGACGCACCTTTGCCGCATCTCATGTTTCGTCTCTGCCATTTCGCCATCTCTGTGCTCGTTCGCATTCATTAATTCGCATCGGATAAATCACAAAACGTTTAATGTGTCAAATAATTACAGAGCAGTCGACGCGGTGAAAAGGTTGATTTTCTAGTTAATTAAAAATTACATTAAAAACGAAGAGAAGACCAGCATCAAAATCAAATAGATGAACTTCAGCCAAGCTGCGTCTAATAAAAACTTTAAATACGTATACGCCATGTATTGCAGATTTTTAATAAAGATTTTTAAATTATTTATAAAGTTATTTTTATTTTTATAATTTATATTTATAATTTTTATGAATTATAATTCTTTATTGTTATTTAGCAAACAATTTGTAATTAAATAATTATCTCGTCATAACTATTGTAATATAATTGTCTAAATTGGCTAAACTCTAATGAAATTCCATCAGATTATCTGTGATAACTTTTAGACTTATTTATTAACTCTTGTGGCTAGAAGAGGGATTTTTTTTAATTGGCAACTGTTCGTTTGATTCATTGGGATTTCTTTGGGGTTTTGTGTGTGCATGGGAGACTTGAGTTAATTACAACTTAAATTGCTGGCAACTGCAATGGTCAATGACCAACAGCCGCTGACCCAATTAGTTGAAGCAGCTCAATGAAAGAGTCCAAGGAGCAGCAGGAGCAGCCGCAGCAACAGCCGCCGAAAAGGGCAACAGGACGCAGCAGGATGGCATAGCCAAAGCCATCTATGTACAAGCGGCATTCATTTCAAATTCTGTTTATGGAGTTTTAGTAAAGTGGTTTCACATTTTTCACTACCAAACTTGGTATACTCTAACTGCAGGCACATGAACTTGTTTGCGAGGTAAAGTTTTGATATTGTTAATTTGTATTGAGAGGCTAATCAATAAAGACAAGGATGTTTCTCTCAATTTGTAAAGTTTTTACAAGTTCGAACCACAAGCTCATTATCATATGATGTCATTAGGTTAGAGCAGTTGCTTAGTGAGTTCTAAAGTCTTTGTATGAAGAACTTTTTTGTTTTTTAATATATCTTTATCAAACTGGACATAAATGAGCTTCAATCTGCTTCTAACATAATTGCAAGTCAATTTTTGATTAAACTTTTCAATAATTGTATAATATTTACAGAAACACTTTGCCCGAAATGAATTGTTTCTACAGAAAAACCTGAAGCCAACAACAATTTTCTAGTTCCAGTCATCATCTATCGCTCACATTAAGGCACACAATTCGGTATATTATAAATGTACTTTATCTTATCTTCGTATTGTATTATAAAGCTTCCATACAAATTAAGTTCTTGCATGAAGAAATCTTTTAAGTTTTCAAAGTCTTTCTCATTCAAAAATAAAACTTTCTTAGTCCAAGTCATATAGATTTTTAAGCTGAGCACAACGAAACCATATTGCTGCTAGAGTATAGCAGCTTCAGCATTTGTATTTTCTTGCGTCTTGTTGCAAAGCAACAACATTTGAGTGTAGTGCATAAAGTTGAAGACAAGGCATTTGGCTTTTCAATTACAAAGGCAGCAGCAAACTAAACTACGCTGACAACCTAAAAGCATTTTCCAGGAATTGAAAAGCGCAAAACTTGGCCAGCGACAACTTTTCTCATATATATATCTATTATACATATATATATATATATATATACATACACAAACACACTTATTTTGGCACGTTCCAGATTAGCTTATAAATAGGCAATCCGTACAATAGATCCAACTAAATTTGTTTGGGCTCTTGCTCGCTGGCAACATTCATGCATTTTTCATGCAACGGCCAAGATTCAAGCTAAAATAACTTAACAAAGCTGTAAATATGATGAACTGTTGCCGGGCTGGGCCTCATCATTCTGTGCCCAGTTGCGACTCGGAAGGCGACAAACTTGGCCAAGTTTACGACTGCCCAGCGGCGGGCAGCTCTCTTGGCAGCTCAGCAACTCAGCAACTCAGCAGCGCAGCAGTTGAAAAGCTGAGGATGTGGAGGATGCAACTATAATTGTAACTATACTACCAGTGCCACGCCCACTTTAGTTGCCTACTTTTCATGTACACTTGTAGTGGGTATAAGAATTATGTCAAACTGTGTGTAACGCTTAGGTTATTTAAGGTGTAGCTTTATATTTATAGTTGATTGGTATCAGCTGTTGAGTCAATATGGCCGTGTTTTTCAGTCTATCAATATGGTCATCTGATTCTATACCTATCTCTCTCTAGATATCAGTTTAACAATCTTTATAGTTGACTCTTTTTATCTGTATCTCTTTCTATTTCTATCTCTCTACCTCTCCCCCTCTCGCTCTCTCTCTCTTTATCTCTCTTGATGTCAGCTTAGCAATCTTTTAACCTTATTTTTTTTCTCCCTCTCACTCTCTTTGTCTATCTTTCTCTCTTTCTGTCTGTCTGTCTCTCACTCTCCCATTCTCATTCTCATTATCAATCTCTTTCTCTCTCTCTCTTTCTTGAATCAGTCTCACTCTCTCCCTCTCTCTCTCTCTCTCTCTCTCTCTCTCTCTCTCTCTCTCTCTCTCTGTATCTCTCTATCACTCCATCTCTCTATCTCTCTATCTGTCTACCTCTCTACCACTCTACCTCTCTCCCTCCGTACCTATTTCCCTCTCTCTCTTTCTCTATCTTTCTCTATTTCATTCTCTCTTTCTTTTTCTCTCTCTCTACTTTCTCTCTTTCTCACAAATATATTAAATAGCTGCTACGAATAGAATCGTTTGGCCATAGACTTATTCTAAAAAAATATTTTTTGGTATTTTAAAAATATTTGACAAAGATTTTTTTCTATTTCAATTCATCTGCAAACATTTCTTAAAGTTTTGACATTATTGCCAAAAGACATTATATAGATCCTATATCACTCGACATCGATGCAATTTACAAACTGAGCTGAAAATGATTGCGCAATTGTAGAGAATCTACAATAGAATAAAGAAGTTTTGCCATGTACCTGATGCAGACTGTACTTCCCCTTGCTATAGCTTCCATGCCAACAATAGAGCATTCACAATAGTGTATTCAATATTCGTTATGTCTCGCATAGCTTTTAAATCTTGTTCTTGCTGCAACATTCCCCCGTCGGGCACTTGGCCTCCATGGGGCAGCTAGCAGCTAGCTGCTGTTGCTGTGGACCAATCGCATCAGCGCCAGCAGTTGCTTTAGTTTAGTTTGATTCAGTTAGTAGTTTGAGAGAGTTAAGTAGTTTTCTAAAGTTTTATGAATTATTAAGAGGATTTTCGAGTTTTCCGCTAGCCTTTCAGTTGCCACCGTCGCACACGCCCCCCGCCCATTCAGTGTCCACTTTTATGCTCGTCAGCAAACGCCTGAAAAGCTGTCGAAATATGCAATTTTCAGTTTGTTTTTTAATTTTTCATGACAAATTCTGGCGCAATGCGAGCTTGTTGTCCTTGTTGTTGTTTCAGTTGCTGTTGTCGTTGTTGTTGTTGTAGTTGTTGTTGTAAAGCAGAGCATTAGTTACAGCGTTGACTTGTTGGTAACTGGTTTGACGCCCGCAGCATGGCAAACGAGCTCTGAGCTCTGAGCTGTGAGCTGTGAGCTCCGAGCTCACACAGCACGAGGCCATCAGATTTTTGGGCCAAAAATTAAATACTTTTTATTGTCAATAAAATTATAAATGCAAATTATAATTTTGTGCTGCCGTTGGCCAATTAGCCAGTCAGTCAGTGCCCACCCACTCAAACCAAACCAAAACGAAACGAAACGAAACGAAATCAACCAACCAACCGACCGACCAACCGCCCTCAGCTGGCAGCCCGAGATAATGCGCGCAATTCCCCAAAAACAGCTCGTTGCCCAACACTGGCTGCGTTTCTGACGTCAATGTTGTATTAAAAGTTGAACATGTCGCCGCTTTTGCTGTCCCTTTTTCGGTCGTCGGACTGTCGTCAACTGGGTTGACTGCCAGTGGGCGGGCCGGTGGGAATGCTGGATTTTGGCTAACTACGTGGACGTTGGCATGTTAATTCACTTTGCAAATTGTTGCGTCGTTGTGGCTTTCGCACGGAATGCTAATCATGCCTAGGTGTGCACAACAACAACAACTGGCAACAACTGGCAACAACTTTGTTGATTTGCTAAGTGAAACTTCGATTAGGCGACGCATACACACACAAACGCGCTAACAAACTGTTGACGTGGTCCACAAAATATACCGTTCGAAAGGTGTAGAGTGGGGCATATTGGCTTTTCAGATAAAGAGTGTTAATAGACTAGTTGTTGTACTTTATAGAGTAGAGTAGCTGCCAGGCTAGACTCTACGACAGTTAAGGAATGGAAATTGGTAAAACTTAACTACGAAAAGTTTTCTCTAAAAGGCCTCTCTAGCAGCCACGCCCACAACTGGAATCACACATTGTTGAAATCATAATCAATCAACAATCAACTCTCATTCAAATGTTTACAGCGTATAACGCCGTCACGCATACCCGCCTGCAATATTTCTACTTGTTAGCTTTAATTTTTTCGGGCCGGATTTCGCAACGGCTCAAGCTGAGGCCTGTGCGGCTGTAAAGCGAGCTGGGTTCGCCGCATAAACTTGCGCCACGTGAAATTTGTTATGCTCTATTTCGTTGCAAAGCAATTACCGACCCACATATACCGCTGTCTAAACAAAAAAATATGCAGATGTATGTGTGATGAGCGCCTATATGAATTCAACTCGGTGAGTTTATTTCTGTGTGTGTGTAAAGTTTTACAGCACATATACATACACACACACACACACACACACGGACGGACACATACGGACGGACGGACACAGCAGCAGCGGAAGCGGCTGTGAAAATTAAATTGGTATAAATATATTTACCTTTACCTGTAGCACAGTGAAACCAAAGCAATCAGACACGAGCGTAAGCTGTAAAGTAAAAGAGAAGAAGAAGACAGAGAGTGAGAAAGGGCGACGCATGAATAAAGTAAAAGAGAAAGTCATAGTTGGTGAATATTTAAACTAAATCTAGATTTTCTTTTCTTTTATGGGATTTGATTAAAGAGGGACAAAGTCAGAGAGAGAGAGAGAGAGAGAGAGAACGAATGTAAGATAGACAGAGATATAGACAGAGGCAGATAGTAAGAGAAAGTGATATAGAAATATGTAAAATCTCAGAGAGAGTATGAGAAAGTGGGACAGATTGAGTAAGAAATAGATGAAATTAAGGATAGGAAAAGAGAGTGAGATAGGTTGAGGGCATAAAGTCAAAAAGATAGTAAAAGTTGGTGAAATTTGTAAAATTTGAAACTAGATGATTGTTTTTTAGGGATTTGATACAATTTTAACAGAGAGAATCAAAGAAATAGTGAGAGAAAGAGAGATATCATTACAGTGACTGCAAATAGATAGATATATATTTAGATAGATTAATGTAGGGATAACTAGAAAGAAACAGTGGGAAATGGAAATACATGTATATATAGACAGAGAGAGAGAGAGAGAGAGAGAGAGAGAGAGAGAGAGAGAGAGAGAGAGAGAGAGAGAGAGAGAGAGAGAGAGAGAGAGAGAGAGAGAGAGAGAGAGAGAGAGAGAGAGAGAGAGAGAGAGAGAGAGAGAGAGAGAGAGAGAGAGAGAGAGAGAGAGAGAGAGAGAGAGAGAGAGAGAGAGAGAGAGAGAGAGAGAGAGAGAGAGAGAGAGAGAGAGAGAGAGAGAGAGAGAGAGAGAGAGAGAGAGAGAGAGAGAGAGAGAGAGAGAGAGAGAGAGAGAGAGAGAGAGAGAGAGAGAGAGAGAGAGAGAGAGAGAGAGAGAGAGAGAGAGAGAGAGAGAGAGAGAGAGAGAGAGAGAGAGAGAGAGAGAGAGAGAGAGAGAGAGAGAGAGAGAGAGAGAGAGAGAGAGAGAGAGAGAGAGAGAGAGAGAGAGAGAGAGAGAGAGAGAGAGAGAGAGAGAGAGAGAGAGAGAGAGAGAGAGAGAGAGAGAGAGAGAGAGAGAGAGAGAGAGAGAGAGAGAGAGAGAGAGAGAGAGAGAGAGAGAGAGAGAGAGAGAGAGAGAGACAGAGAGAGAGAGAGAGACAGAGAGACAGAGAGAGAGAGAGAGAGAGAGAGAGAAGAATGAAGATAGATATATATAGAGAGAGAGAAAAAGAGAGAGAGTGAGATAATTTGAAAGAGAAATAGAGAAATTAAGACAGAGAGAGAGAGAGAGAGAAAGGTAGATAGAGATAAAGAGAGGGAGAAAGGTAGATAAAGATAAAGAGAGGGAGAGAGAGATAGATGGATGTAAATAAAGATTCACCTAGAGAGAGAGGGAGAGAATGAGAGAGAGAGAGGGAGAGAGAGTCTTAGACATAAAGTTGGATAGATACAATATAAACCAAAAGCCAGAGAGAAAGACAGCGAGACAGATAAAGAGATAGTAAAAGTTATAAAGTGTGAACGAGAGAGAGAGAGAGAGAGAGAGAGAGAGATTTACAGAGAGTGCGAGAAAAATAGTTTCGCCACTGGCTGGCTAGCTTTGCCGCAATAAGTATGCTAGGTTTTTGTTTCATAAATTATTTCTGTGCTAATTTGGAGAGCACTTCGAGCGACTATTTTTAGCTAGAAAGAGACTTTAGTCTGATGGGTACTAATTATATATTTATTTGTCTGTTGCTTATAATAAATATAAACTTCAAGCATAATTAGCAAGTTGGCCAGTAGACATACATATTTGATATATTTTATATAATGACTACTTTAGACTTTGTTTAATTATGTTAATTAATATGGAATGTCGTTGACTTCAGCTGGGAGAGAGAGTGAGAGCTTTAATAATTTTTTCCTTTCATCAACGGCACACACACAAAAAGCTGACATAAAAGTTAAATTGTAAAAATAATTAATTAAACTTAAACTTGGGCAAGAATTTGAAATTGGCAACAAAAAAGCTGAAGAGTCGAGCCTTTTTATACAGAGAGACAGAGAGAGAGAGAGAGAGAGAGAGAGAGTTTGGCACGTGGCAGCAGCAACCAAAAGGCCAAAAAGACACAAAAAAGTGAAAAGAAAACGTAAAAACAAAATGAAGAAATCGACGGAAAATGGGAAAATTTTGCAGGTTTTGCATTTGTTGCATTACGAGCACTATACAAATAATCGATAGCTTTTACGCAACTCCCCCAACAGAACAGCGAGGCACAATAATGGAGGAGCTGGGGGCGGGTTTTGATTGGGGCACACACACACACACACACACAGTATCTGTCTGTGTGTGTGTGGCGAAATTTGTGCAGACAAAATTTATAAGCGCATTACAAGAGCTCGTGTAGTTTTTGTGATTTGTTGCGAGGTCTCTGGTCGCCGGACTGTTAAATGGGGTCGATGATGGTGGCAAACGGCACATACAAAGTGCTTACAAAGCGTTTGGGCGATTAATCAGTTCGGCAGCAGCAAGAGCAGCGCCCAAACAGCAACAGCCATAATGCACTGATGGAAGCCAACGACTATAGCTATTATATATATATATATATATATGTACAATATATACACTGAAAAAAACAACACAATTGTTTACCATAATTCAATTATGAACACTTTTCGGTTTGCGGTTGCAGCTTAAAACTATTTAAGCTGTTCAACAAATTTCTTATATCTTTTATTAAGCAAAAATATGGAATATGTGTAGAAGATACTAAGCAGCTTTTTATAAACCAATCAGGCATAAAAGCTGCTTTTAAGCCAAACCAAATGCATGGCTCAAGGACGTAATTGCATTTAATTTCGACACACAAAAATAGTAAAAAATTTCAAATCAAATTCAATGCATGTGAAATGTGAAAATATGTGCGAAGAGCTGCTGAGTTTTATAGAAAAGATTGAGTCGTATGAGAAATAAAAAGTAGTAAAAGCTTGGCTTTGGAGATATTAGAAAACTAGATTGGCAATAGAAAGCTTAAGGCTAGCTAAGCTGCAACTTTTAGACACATATGTTGTAGGAAATAGCTCGATGTGTGAGAAGAAGAAGAAGAATTAATTATAAACAGCCAAGAATGTATATATATATATTATATATATATTAATAAATATAATTTTAGTGTTAACAGGCAGTCAAAAAAATAAAATAATTTAGATTTACTTTTCAATTTATGAATCGATAACTTTTTTGTAATATTTAATTTTTTATATATTTTTGACATACATTTTAAATAAATGAAAATTAAATATTTATAGATTTATTTAGCTTATGCAGGCTGTTCAAAAGAAAGGGAAGCAGCAGCTAAATAAATTGCTACACAAAACATTTGAATTTATGCAAAATACTAATTTTTAATCAATTGGTAAATCTTACTAAATATTTTAACAGTTGCATATTATCGATAACTTGCAAAACTGCTGAAATATATTTATTGAAAATAATATCAATCTTGTTTGGTCAGCTCATAGTTTAAAAATAAATTATTTATTAAATATATAATATTTCGAAACCCAACTTTTGTTCAAGTGTATGCATATACATATATAAATACATATATATATATATATATATATATATATATATTATACATATATACATTCATATATAAATATATACATATTTGTTTGTTTGTTTGTATGTGAGTTAAGTCCTTGAGGCAGCGCCACGAAGGAGCTGCTGGCACTGGCAGTTCGCGCGAGCAACCAAACAGCACAGCAGCAAACGTCGTTTTGGTGGCTAATTAAGTCAATTATGCACTTAAAGCTTCAAGTGGCGTGCAGCAGCAGAAGTTGCAGCAGCTGCAGCCACGCCCCAAATGATGGCTGCCTTTCAGTCAAACATCAAAGCTAGTCACGCTCGCATGCTAGCGTGCTCTCTCGCTCACACTCTCTCTGACTCGCTCTCTCTCTCACTCTCTTTGACTCTCTTATGCCTGCTGACGGCCGCTTCTGGTTTTTTAATAATAAAATGGCTTGGTACAGGAAATAACTCATACGCGCCGTATGCCGCACTCGCCATACATCAGCGACAGTTGCTGTTGCTGCTGCTGCCGCTGCTGCTGCTGCTGCTGCTGCTGCTGCTGTTGTTATTGTTGTTGTTGCTGGCATTGTTGTTGGCGTAAGGACGTGTTACTTACTTACAACAGTCTTATATATTACATTGCCCATGCAAATACACACACTCATATACATATATCGACATGCATACATAAGTCGCTATATAATATGTATATGCCTTGCTGTTTGGCTGTACATATTATTGTTGTGTGTGTGTGTGTATGTGTGTGTGGGTGTGAGCGGGTGTGTGTGTGTGCGGCAGACACAAGAAACGATTTATCTCAATTTACATACTAAATGACAGGCAGAGGCAGGCTTTTGGAATGCGCCTTTGCTTTTGAAAGGGCGGCTCGGCGGCAAGGGCTATGGATTGGGAGACGTTGCCACAGTGGATAAATTTCACATAGTTGTTGCAGTTGTTTTTCTTGCAGTGTAATTGCGTCCTTCAACAAGCAGCATGCATCGACGTTTATTCAATGAGGCCCATGTATTGATTTCAATTTGAAAGTAAATAAGATTCATTAAACCATTTCTCGTGCCACACAAAGGCGAAAATCTGTTAATTACAATCTTATGATTTAATCATTATTGAAATGCGCATTGCAAACCGAAGAGTTTCTCTCACAAGGATCTCAATGAATTAACACTTTGGTATTCAAATTAAAATTATCCCATCAGAAATATTGATGCGTCCAAACAAGTCGGTGTATGTGTGTGTGTGTGTTTGCTTTTATGTTAAACAGAACTGTTATACAAAAGCGTTGTACACAATTCTTATGCAAATTTCTTATACAATCATGCTATAAGCCAATGATATAGTCTACTCCTATAGTCGTAACTGTTATACGACACTGTGGTAATCAGCTGTTATATACCAATGATACACATGACTTGTATAGATGATTGTTATACAAAACTATTATACATTACGGCTGTACACAACTGTTTTACACATAATGCAACTGTTATACAAAACTGTTATACACAACTGTTATACTCAACTGTTATAAGCAATTGTTATACACAACTGTTATACCCAACTGTTATAAACAACTGTTAGACATTACTGTTATACATAACTGTTATACACAATGGCTTTACAATTATATACAGAACTGTAATATAAGACTTTTAAACAGAACAGTTATAAAGAGCTGTTACACAAACCTGTTGTATAAATCTATTCCAGAGAACTATTATACAAAACTTGTATATACAACTGTTACACAGAACCGTTAGAAAGAGCTGTTATATAGAACTGTTATACAAAAACTATAAGAGAGAACTTTTATGTAAAATTGTTTAATAAAATAGCTATAGCTATAGTTTTATACAGAGCTGTTATACAACAATGCTATACAGAAGTGTTACACAGAACTGTTATACATAGCTGTTCTACAAAACTTTTATACATAACTATTACACCACTACTATTTGAATTCAACAGAATTACACCAGCTTTACAATACCTCCCCCCCACAAACATTTTCATTCACTGTTTGCGCTATCTTGTGCCACTGTGCAACTCCCACGCTAAAACGCGCTCGTCACTTGTCAGTTCTTTGTGGATGTAATGAAGGCGTTCGATGTAATAAATGCAAAATATTCTTTGTGACGCAGAAAAACGAAATTACATCGAAGCAGCAGCAGCAGCAGGAGCGGCAGCGGCAGTGGCAGCGACAGCAGTCATCAGACAGCAGACAGCAGACAGACGGACATTTAGACAGCTGCCGGACAGTTGACAGCGAATGGTTTTACATCATATCACAGAGGCGACTGTTCCCAAAGTCAGTAAAAACCTCAGACTAAGACGCTGCTTAGCTGTGGACTTTGCACGCTTCATTGGAAAACAAAAAAGAAAGAAGTTGCAGAGAGAAGTTCATGTGATTCCCCAGCGTGGCGGCACGCACATGACTTTTAATAAATATTAAAGACGGCAAAAAAAATAAAAAATTGGGCTGGCAAACGAAAAAAAAAACCAAATGAAACAAATATTAAATTAGACTAATAAAATATTGAGCGATTGTTTTTGTTGTTGACGGCTTCTTAAAGCTGCCAACTTGTGGTACGCCAATTTGACAAATGTTCCACACACACAAACACACACACACACACACACACACATACGCATTGTGGAACCCCCCAAAACACCAGCCACAGTTGGATAATTTAATGGTCTTTTACTATGAGTTTTTGCGTGGTCCGCCCGGACGGCGTTTTGTTTGCCCCTTGGATGCGCATGCTGCTGGGGCGCCTTTGTAAGTTATTTCTTTTTACAAAAGAGGCGCAAAGTTGCGTAAATTATTGTTAACGGAGGCGTGTGCATTGAATCCTGCCTAGCGTCCCACCTTGCCAGCGCGCTCAGCAGCTCAGCTCGGTGCCGTTGCTTATGCTGCTCTGCTTAGCTGTGACATTGAGAGTATATTGGCACTCAAAGATTTTACATTTTAGTTGTGTATTAAGTACTATATAGATGTATATATAAGTTGCATATTTGTTAGCCACGCTCTACTAGAAATCTATAATTTATAGATACAGCTTGGGTTAACTGAATAGAGTCAAGTTTGCCTGTTCTGAAATTTATATTTATTTTTTTTAAATTTTTTCTAGCTTTGCATTAAACTATAAACAGCGCATTGCTTAGTTGATCATGCCCATTTGCAACTGTTTTTATGTTGTGGGCCAAGTCGATGGCAGGGCTTTTGTGTATTTGAACTTGGCAGTGCGTTAAATTGTAAAGACCCTGTAAATGCCACATGCTAACACACACACCAACACACACCAGTACACACACACAACACCATCACACACTCGAATAACAGCACACAGTCAGTTCTGGCATTCGCATTGTCGAGGCTAATCCCAGGAAGTTGATCAGATTTGGCCACAGATTCCATGGCCCATCGAAAAGGTTGTCATGGCGCTCGCTGCTCTAATCGCCTTAATATTATTTTCCCTGTTAATCATTTCCAGCTAAAAATACACGAGTCGATTAAAGATTATTCCAATGCAGCATTGTGATTAGGCACGTGTGTCTTATTCGCACGTGTGTGTGCCGGTGTGTTAGTGTGTGTGCACAGGTTGCCGCTTGTATTTATTTACAAGGCGAAGTAAAGCAAAGCAATTGCAAATACAAATACAAATACAAATACAGGCAGGCAAATATAACTACAAATGCTCTGCGAGCCTCTGTATGCCATGAATATTCATGAGTGTGTGCGTGTGTGTGTGAGTGTGTATGACTACTCAAGTTACTTGTGCGCCTCAGTGAAACACGAGCCGGTGCCCCTGGTCCTGCCCGCTTCTGACCAGCTTCAATGTCATGTTTAAAGCTTAACGCACACCAAATGAACCAATATAAACATCAACTTACAGCAACCAACTACAATATGTGGCTTAAAGCACATATATAAGATATATATATATATATATATATATATATATATATATATATATATATATATATATATATATATATATGTGTGTGTGTGTGTGTGATGATGCTTATGACAGGGAAACTTTAGATCTTATAGAAAGTCTGCTTATATATATATTTTAAATATATTTTTCATAGACAAAAGACTAGGCAAAGATATTAATTACAGAAATTTAATATTTTATAGCATACTTTTTAGCGCGTGCCAAAAGTTAGTTCATTAAAAGACGTTGATTGAAGTATTTAAATTTTAACAACAAAATTGGTATGAGAAAGAAAGCAGAGAGATGGATATCTCTCTTTCTCTCTCTCTCTCTATATATATATATAGAGAGAGAGAGTGCTGTGCGAGAGAGAGAGAGAGAGAGAGAGAGTTAAAGGTAGACTGCGCACACTTTTAGTTAAAACTGATTTCAATTGAAAACTAAAGACTTTCTCGCATGTTTAATTGGATTTCAGTTTTTTTTTCGCTCGTGAATTGTTTTAATTTATTTTCCAGTTTTTTTTTCTTTTTTTTTTGCACGTAATCGTTTACTTAAAGTTTCAACAGTTGACAGCTTGAATAAACTGAATTTGGCAATTTGAACGAGTGCAACTGATCGATTCGCCCCTTTTGCTAGCAACAACAGATTTCAGCTCTCAGCTCTCAGCTTTTTGCCTTCAGCAATTGCTGTGATGGTCTAGCTTAAGGCTGTCAATCACAGAGTGCCTTAACTTTTGTTTTTAATATTTTAAATTCATTTTATATGTAAATAGCCCAAGGCTAAATATGCATAATAAATACCGAAAGTTTAGCCAGCGAGCAAATGTTTGGCTTTAAGAAGATTTTTCTTTGTTATATTGCAGCTACCGACGGCTGCTGCTTATGACGTCATCAACGTCACGTCTTTTGTTTCTCAGTGTTGTCCAACACAAAATTCAGTTAGCTAAACGGTTACTACTATATGAGAAATGTATTTTATTTCAATATATTACACTAAACAAATGAATATTCTCTGACACATGCTGATTTATGAAGATTCCATTGAGCTGTAACAAAAGGCTATATATCAAACTCAAACTCAAACTCAAACTCAAACTCACATACATTGGACTCTTAACAAAAACAAATTAAAATCAGTTCAATTTCGAGCAGAAAAGAAAACCTTCAAAGTTTTGCTATCATAAGAGCAAAAGCCTTTGCTAGGCCAATCAGCTAAAATATTCAAGAAATATTCAAGAAATTACAAAAATTGCTAAAACTTTATTGCTTTATTAAATTAAATATTATATATAAAATATTTATATAATACGAAAAAAATCAAATCAAATCAAAAGTTTTTTAAGCAAATGCAAAGCAATTGAGATGTATATCAAATAAAAGTTCTTCGCATCACTTTTCAGACTTCTACTATTATAAAACTAAAGTTCAATTGTTTTTGAGACTTGGTAGTGGCAGCGGCAAGGCTTCGCCTCGATTGGCTGTGGAGCTGTGGAGCTGTAGAGCTGTGGGCGACGTTAATGACCGTCAATAAAAGCCGTGCTCAAGTGGCAGTAACGGGACATGCCTTTAGGGGGAGGGGAAGGCGCTCGCACAACAATGGCAATGGCAAAACACGGCCAAGCAATTAATGTCAAAGTCAATATGCCTTATCGCGCCGTTAAATGTAAAGGGTATTATAATAAAATAAATAACGCAAAATTCAGCACAGCTAAAATTAAATCGAACATCAACAATCTGTGGCGAGCACAACAAGCCCGCCAACAACTTTACATTGCGAGCAATCAGCCGGGCAAGCCACGCCAAGCCACGCAAAGGCAACCAGCCCAACCACATGGCCTGGCTGCCGTGTTGGGCTGGGCAGGGCTGAGTCGCAGGCACTGACGTCGATGGCGACAGCCTCGCAGCAACGCACCGGGGCCAAAGGAATCAAGCGAAATCAACGAGGCATCCAGCAACTTGGTTATCCATTCCATTGCCATCGCCATCGCCATCGCCATCGCCAATGTCTACGCTGAGCAGCGCCAGCAGCGTTCGCTATACACTATGCACAGGATATTTACAATTTGTTACGAATTACGTGAATCATCGAAGACAATGCTGCACTCTTATATATATATATGTATAAGCATAAGAAGGTTTGACAGCAATCAGAGCTGCAAACAGATTCGATTCAAATGCAATTTCCAACGATTCATTTTAGCTGTGAACGCAAGCCAAAATAACAATCAAATGTAAGCCGAGGTCTTATTTAAAAATTTGTGCAGCTTTGTTTAAGTTCAAATATTTGCAAATTTATATATGAATAAAATGTATATTTTATGTATCAAATTGAAAAGTTTGATGCGACAACTTAAGTAGCTTCATGTAGCACAACTGGAAGCTTAAGGCTGACAGCTAGTTCAAGCTGTAAGTCCAATAAGATTTGTTGTTTAATATGTTTTAATATATATGGAATCTCGATCAATGGAATCTTAAGTATGGTTATATTACTCAGTTTCTAAAAGAAGAAAAGCAGACAGTTAAGGCGATTAAGGGCTGAAGACCTTTAGAGTTATGTTAAGAAAAGTTAGTAATCAACATAAAAAAGATGTTTATATACAAAATATATTATTATTTATAATTTTTAAATTTTATAATATATATAATTTGTCATAGAAACTTATTCTATATATTTTTTAGCTGACCAAAGCAATTATTAATTAATAATAACTATTTTTAAGACTAAATTTCTCCTTTCTTAAAAGACAATAGCTCATAAATTAAAATATTTTATTATATAGTATTATATTATATTATTATATGACTTGATATATTATATATGATATTATTTTTAAAATATATATATGTATACATATATATATATATATTTATTTTATTTTAATAATATTTAATCAAGTATTTTAATATTGAAATAAATAAAATATTGTATCATTTTATATATTATATATATTATATATTATTATTATACATATATTATATATGCTCTTATTTTTATATACGTTTTTTTCAGTGTATTTAGTCTTCGGCAACTGTGGAAAATTGCTTCTGTATTTTGTTATTTATTTTGTGTATTTTCTTTGCGTTTTCCATCTTCTTTTTTTGGAGTGCAGCTCGTTAGGCACGAACGAGCAGACAGACGAGTAGACAGCGTGGCAAGGACATAAACAGCAATGGCTGCCACATCGAAAGGAGGCGTGGCAACACCTACGCCAACAACAACAACAACAACAACAACAATATGGAGAAGAAAACGAAGCGAGTGAGTGTCGACACTCTCGCGCGTGTTGCTGCCTGCCTCCTGCCTTCGCCATCGCCGTTCTCAACTTAAACGTCAATGCGAAGCGCTGCATTTGCCACTCAAAGCCAAAGCCAATGCCCATGCCCATTCGTGGCGTCTGTCCGGTCAGGAGCCAATCTGCTTGCCACTTTATCTGTCGCCTCGTCTCCGGTGCCCCAACCTCCGCTGCTGCTGTTGCTCCTGTCAACCCCAATTCACAATGCTTTTTGTCTGGGTTCTGGCTTCTGAGATGCCCGCCAGCAAGCAATATTTTTTGGACTGTGGCGAATATCGCTGACAGCCAAGTCATGAACATTGGACGCACAGATGCCCAGCATCTACAATCCCCCCAACCCACCGCACCACACCACACCACATTGGCAGCTGTTAACAGGTAATCCCCATTCCAGAGAACGCGGCCACGCCCCGCCATTATTCAAGGCAGCTCACGTAAATTTTTTAAGTTTCGTCATTAAGATTATGGGGACTAACGAAAATTTCGCCAGAGCATGCACAGAATTTTTCATAAACTCGTTTAACGAACGAATGGCCAAAGAGCTAAAAGCTACAGAGCGTGCACAGTGGAACAAATAGCAAAACAAAGTACTTAAAATGTAGCTAGCTCTCTATGTCTCTCCCTCTCACTCTCGCCCTCTGCCACTTTACAGTTTACTCAGCGAACTAAGCACATAAGCAGCTTAAAAGGTGAAAGCATTGCGTTGTAGTTCATGTTATGGCAAATGTATCCATTAAAAGGATTAGTTTATCGTTAGGAATATGCATGTAGATATCTGGATAGGTTAGTGCTAAATATCGTATAACTGAATTTCGATGCTAGACTGAAGAAACTCTTAACAAAGCAACTTTTAACAGCTCCTACCTAATTCAAATCAAATATCGATAAATTTTTTAAGCTGAGTGTCAGTGTTATCGATAGTAAAATAATGGTAGTCAGATTGACTTGCTTTGAATAATCGATAAAGTATCATCGATTACGTTTACTTCGTATTTTTGATCAAGTGTCAAATTAGTTATTGTCTAATTATCGAAAATTTGTATTAGGAATACGCCTTAGCATTAAAAATTCTACTATTTAATATAGTCACTAATCAACTTATATTATTTCGATATTCAAGACTTGAATGACACACAAATTGATTAAAAATGTTTTAGGTCTTAGCATTAGGGCTACTCCCACCCATTTTTGGCTTTTATGGATATTCGACATTTCAATCCAATTCAAGCTGCCCGAATGTTTTTATGCTTGACTTGACCTATACAGTTTGATACAATTTTTATTTGGGATACTCCCACATAATTTTTGTCTATTATATATATATTGAAAATATCGGTTAGCTTGTTGAATCTATCAAAAATAACACCCACTACCCTTAGCTTTTCAACTTAATGCCCATTTAAAAATTCCGAGTATTATCCTTTCACTTATCGAAACAATTGAAAAACGCACTAAGCGTATTCGTAGACCTATCAAAAATGTTATTAAATAAATTTTAAATTAACTTTATTGATGAAGGAAAACGCCAAGCTCACTCTATCCATCTCCCTCTCTCTCTCTCTCTCTCTCTCTGTGAGTTCCTTTCTTTGACTTCTCTAGAGACGCACGTCTATGCCACTTACGAACTGAATTGAAAAGCCACGCATTTTCTTTTGAGTTTTTCCTCTTCGCTCGCTCATTGTGCTGCCAGCGAGCGGGGCAGCGAGCATCAACACGTGCCGCAAACCTTTTGCCGTACCCAAAATTGGTATCCAACACCCAACTCAACTTGGACTGTTGCTACTTTCTGTTGCTGTTGCTGTTTCCTTAACGTTTTCTTTTTGGGTTTTTCTATTTTCTTCTCGTTTTTTTTTTTTTTCAATATACCCTGCATCCGTTTAAAATGTCTTAAACGGGGTATAAAGGATTTTTGTTTATGCACGCAAACAGGCAGAAAAACCAACATCCTTAACAGATATTTGTCTCTCTGTACGCATGTGTGCGTTAGCCTGCTCGTCCCTCACTCTACTCGCGTGTTCTGTCATCTACAGACTGGAAATTTTAGATAAATGCAGTCGAGTCCCAATAGTGCGAAATAGTTACGAATTACACGAGCTCAGATTTTCATTTAACGAGTCACAGGAATTTCACAGGAATTTTATATTTAGGATGAGATTGCTTACGGAATAAACTCACATGAATTGTTGATGAAGCTACTTTAAATTTATTTTTGTTTTATCTGGCACAAACACATTATGAACTAACGTGGGAACCAACATTTATAAATAGAATTTTGCCAAATTAATGAATTATTTTCGCACTACTATTTTGATGAACACAGCTGTATATAGGAAAAAAGGTTTTCGTAAAGTAGTAAGATTTATACTATATTC
This sequence comes from Drosophila leonis, assembly GCA_035045365.1. Lineage (NCBI taxonomy): Eukaryota > Metazoa > Arthropoda > Insecta > Diptera > Drosophilidae > Drosophila > Drosophila leonis. The sequence goes on along the minus strand of JAWNPC010000338.1, from coordinate 1,341,513 downwards.
TTTATATAGTAAGCCAAATAGTTAGTTCAATCAAATCAGTTTCATAACCAACTTTAAAGGACATAAAGAATGGATCCCTCATAGAGTCAAACCAAGCAGAGAAGAAGCACACATATGCCAGCTCCTTCCACTTTAGCTACTAAACTATAGAGTAACTCCTAGTCAGACACACTCGACTCGGATATGTTTACTTGTTTGGTTTCCTCTTGTTCTGGTTATTCTTGAGCATTTTGCTTGCATGCTTATTCTTGTTGCTGTGCTTGTTGTTGGTTGTGTAAGCAAATTGCCCAATTTTTTGTGTGCTGTGTGTGTGTGTGTGTGGGCCAACAGCAGGAAAGGGGGCAGCTGCCTAGGCTGGGTCTGAGGCTATCAACGTATTATCTTGTCAAAGGAGTGCAGTTCGAAATTGTTATAGTAGAAAGAGAAACAGACGCGCCAACAACAATAACGAAATTCGACAAAAGGAGCGCTTAGAAGGGGTCTAGCAGGCTGAAGCCCAGTAAAGTGTGTGGCAAGTATGCGCAAAATCATCTCTCTCTCACTTTATCTCTCTCTCTCTCACTCTCTGGCCGCTAGTTGTGCGCTCTACTAGACTGGCTGTTGCTGGAAAGCAATAATCTAACATTTCAGCACATTTTACAGTTCACTGAATTAAATAAAGAAACTTTGAGCATACACACACACACACATACACGCGCGTATATTATGTGCGTATGTGTGTGTGTGTGTGTGTGTGTGTACAAGTTCTCTCAAATGTATCCACAAACTCAAATGGGACAGTTAACAGAAGACAAGCCCTGGGCCGGAGCTACAGTTATGCCTTCAACTGCGTCTTCGTCGAACGGCTGCTGCCCCCCTTCGAGCTGCCGCCGCCGCCGCCTCTGCCGCTGTAACTGCCAAGCAAAGCAATTTTTATGGAAAATGCTACGAAAATTCCACATTATGAGACTCCAAGCCGGGCACAAGGGCACACACACACATACAAGAAAAAAAAATGCTGAGCTAACGATGTGTGATTTTTTTTGCATGGTTTGGGGTTTTTTTTGTGGGGCAACAATTGGGCGCTGCTGTTGCGGGTGTGGCGGCAAGCAGTGGCCTGGGGGGCAGCGGTGGGAGGTTACTTTTGGGTGTCGCGAACCCGGGCATAAAAAAAATAATAATAAATGAAAGTGTTGGCGCAGGGCCGACGCTGCTGCCACGTATAATAACATTCAAGTACGCCAAGTTTAATCTCTCAAAATGCTTATGCAAAAAAAAGAGAAAAAAAAAATGAAAAAAAAATGTGAAAAAAAAGGGCAAGAGCAAAAAATCAAGAGCAATGCAGTCGAGTTTAAGCGACTGTTTAATGCGCTGCAAAAGTATTAAGAACAAAATCATTTGATTGCTGCCAACTAAGACTCAAAGGCCAAAGGCAGTGGCTTGACTGAAGTATATAATGTACCCAAACTGGGCGTGGCTAGCATATAACTAGCTTAGTAATAGTCTTTAGTATTAGTCTAGCCTTTGTCTAGCTAACAAATTGCCCAACTTTGACTCTTAAGACTCTGCGCATTATCTCTCCAGTGTCGGCACAAATATGCTCGCTTAACACCTTCGCACAACAGTGTATTTAATATATATGTATATACTACAACGAAATGTGAGGGTAATTTACGTTTAAAGCCTGCAAAATTATTCAAATTAAAATTGTAAGTATTCCAATGCGTTGGACTGCGTCAGCAGTTGGAGCAGCTGGAGCAGCTGGAGCTGAGCCACGCAGCTGGAGCTCAGCGCTCATGCTGGACGGCGTTGCTAAATTAGCTGGGACACTTAATTTCTGTTGACGCGGAATATTTTTCTATGGAAATTAACGCTAAATAATTTTTGGGAATCATTTCTGTTGTTGCCCCAAGGGCTAAAGCTGCGCCAGAGCCGAGCCGAGTCGAGTCGAGTCGTGTCGAGTCGAGCCGTGCTACGTTGGCTATGTGACGGCAATTAGGCCCGGGGCGTTTGAATTAGTTTCGTGTTTTAATGAGTTTCATAACTTTTCGGTTCCGTTGTAAATTGTGAGAGAGCACACACACACACACACAACATTTTTGTAATTGTGTGCGCTAAACCTATTCACATTTATATGTATAGAGTTGTATATGTATCTGTGTCAGTGTGTATGTGTGTGTGTATTAGCTATACCCAGTTGACACAACCAGCCAAGTGGCATTCGAACAACAACAACAACATCAACCACATTTAAGCCGTGAAATATGCAATGATTTATGGTAAGAAGTCAGCAGTAAAGTCTCAGTTGTGGGCCACGTGCATGTTAATGACATTTTAAAAGTGTCTCCTACGGGCTTTCCATTAATATTTTTTTTGCTTCTCTTTCTCTTTCACATATATATATATAAATTTATATATAGGTGTATATATATATATATATATTTGTTTTATCATATATGCTGGTCATATGGGGGCATCTGTTTTTAGTCCCCTCCCATGGCATTCGCTTTGTAATATGATTCACCAGGCTTTTAGCATGCTTCTTTGCGTTGTAAATTTGTTTTGCATTTCTTGAGCGCATTTTTAAGTTATTAATATGTGATATCCTGTAGTTGGTGAGAGAAATGGGTATAACAGTTTGCTGTGTAGCAGGCACTGAAATCAGAGTGTTCCATATTCCTTACAACAGTTTTATGTGTAGCAGGCAATGAATCAGAGTATTCCACATTCTTCATTACCATTATAACATCGAGTTGATTAAGTCTATATCAAGGAATAGGCAAAATGTTAAAGCATGTGAATGGTATTGACAGCAAGCTCCTAACGCCGTTAGCTGAACTGTGGGAGAGCATAGAGGAACGACGAAAAACACTTGTTCCCTATGCTCAAATAACACGCTGTGGGCAACCATGGCAACATACATAAGTTTTTATAAAAGAATTTTAAATAAAGGGCTTTTTCTCTTGAGAGCGTCGAACAATTCAGCATTGATCGCCGTAGCTCACCCATCAGAGTGCAGCATAGATAGCTGTTCTCACTGTCACAAAAGGTTTGAAGCACAACAAATATTAAATCGATCTCTGGATATTATCAGTAAAAATGTATAGCAAATATCAACCATTGGAAATAATTATAATAAATTGATACATAAAACTAACGTAATCCATAATAATTTATACACGTTGATATCGATATATTTTAAGTACCGAACATACTAATCGATAACAGTTTATAATACAATAAATAACAGTTCATAATAATAACTATTTGAAAAAATACTAATAAGATCGACAAACATGAATATATATTAAACTTGACTATTAATTATAATGATCGATAACATAATGATATAATGATGTAATAATTTATCGATATAAATAAAAACTACATTGATAACTCATCTTCAATAGAAATTGTTATTAATGACTAGTATAAAATCACTATGAAACCATTGTAAAACTTAATTATCGATAAATAAAACTGATAAATATTGATTTCCAATCGAAATTTCAAATCCATCTAGTGAGCCAGGCATCTTATGTGCATAATATTTCTGCCCAATATTTCTGCCTATTATTTCTGCCTAATATTTCTGCCCAATATTTCTGCCTAATATTTCTGCCTAATATTTCTGCCCAATATTCATATTCCAATTTTTAATTAACTTTAAACAAATTGCTTTTCTTTAGAGCATATCTCGTAGTCCATCAATCGCGCTGCCAGCTGTGTTGTTTGTGTCATTGTTGTTGCTCTTCCGCTTGCTCTTTATTCATTTATACATATTTAATGTGCAGCAATTGCAATATTTAATGGTTCGCTCATTAATTAAACATTACGTAGCCGAGCATAAGGAAAAAATCGAAAGAGCACAAAAAAAATAAAAGAAAAACTTAAAAAACAATGGACAAAAAGGCAAAAACAAAACGAGAAGTGCTCAGCACCGATGACAAATGGTCAGCGTGGAATATTTGTTATATGCACAAAATGAGAGAGAGAGCAAAAAATAGAAAACATATTTGAGCACTAACTATCTCACTCACTCACTCACTCACTCTCTCTCTCACTCGCTGTCTGTTTGTCGCTCTATTTTTTTGTTTTTAGTCACAATTCAACTGTAATTACTTGGCAGATCCATTACCCACCCGCTCCGCAATGAAAAATAAGCTTCTTTTAGGCAAAGGGCAAATGAAAAACGAAAAACCGAAAAAAACCAAGAAAATACTTTTGTATTTTCCTTTAATTTTTCATTGTTAAACTGCCGTTTATCTGCTATTTGCCTATAAATGGCTGTATGTGGCTGTATGTGTGTGTGTGTGTGTGTCTGTGTGTGTGTGTGTGTGTGTGTGTTCAAAGGATGCGCGACACAACAGAGAGCAAGAGGATAAAGTGAATTGCCGCACCACATTGCACCACAGTTAAAAACAAAAAAATACAAAAAAAAAAAAAGGAAGAGAAAAACAAAAAGGTTTGCCTTTGTAAAAGCCTTTCAATGGCTAATGAAATTGTATAGCCAACTGATATGGCCACACAGTTTAAGCCAAATACAGCTACAACATAGACAGAGCGATGTGAGTACACCGGAGTTTGGAGTACTTCCCTGCCGTGCCGTGCAGCACAAAATTGACCATTAGCAAATACATTTTTGAGCAACTTTTCACTTTGAGCGAATGAAACAAACTACAACACAAACAACAGCAAGTAAGAATTGTGTAGTTGCCCAACAGACGACAACTAGATACCCTGTATTTTTAGGGTCGAAACAGTTGGAAAAGTAATGCCTAAATATATCTATGATTATAATGATATAGGCTAGAGCACACACAACAAGTAAGAAATACGTTGCTAGGCAGCAGATACCCTGTAGTTTAAGGCTAATTGAAATAGAGCTCAAAAACTTTGGTGTTTCTTCCCAAATGCGATGGGAAATTAGCTCTTAAATATTTAAATAAATATAATGATATAGGCTAGAGCACGCACAACAAGTAGGAAATTTGTTGCGAACCAGCAAAAGATGCCTAAATACCCTGCACTTTAAGCCTAGTTAAAGTAGAGCTTAAAAACTTAGGCCAGAAACAGATGGGAAAGTAATACTTATACATATATATATCTATGTGTTTAAGGTTTTAGTTAGTAAGTGGGAGTGGCTAAAAACTTTGCTGCTAGCAAGCAGACGACTGCTAGATACCCTGTATATTGCTGCTAAGCGTAGAACAGCTGCAACAGTTTAAGAGAGTGCAAATCACAAAGCGGATCTGTTTATATTGAAGGAGCTATAGTTATTAATGCATTTTTCCCAGCTTGTTCAGCAACCTGCTAGCAAACAATATATTATCAATCAGAGTTAACAAAGCCTCAAAAATGTAGAACATAATTCATATAACTAAAGTTAGCAGTTCTATTTACTTTGAGGCACAGCCATAACTTCCTATTTCATCTTCATTCATATAGATCTAGTTTAAAAACTAGTTACAAATCGATCACAACTCAAACATAGCTCTTATAACTATTTTCCATTCACTTCATTTCATGAAATGCAATATATTGACAATTTGTAGGCAAAGGCTAGCCGTTGGCTCGAAAACAGATTCCTATTTGCCGCCATGAACAAATTTAATAAATTTCGCTTTTGGGAGCGTAAAAAATGGCTGTTAGATCTAGGCAACGAACTGTATCTGTACAATTGGCAAATTTGTTCAAACCAGCCAAAAGATACAAGATACAAGATACACACGTCATGTGGGCTATGTGTGTGTGTGTGTGTGGCTTTGTATCTATAGCTGCTGTGGTCCAGCTGCAGGCACGCCCCACAAAAGAACAAAAATCAATATGTTGATTTCAACTTTTTGCGTACCAAACACAAAATAAAAGAAATGACAAAAAGAAAACAGCAACAAAAATATACAAAAAAAAAAAAAATATATATATATATATATTTTTTTTTATTTATTTTATGTTTTTTTTCTTACGCATTTGCTTTGTTGGGGCTGCCAAAATCGGGCAAATAAGATGTAAGAGAGCGAAGCAAACTAAACGACAGCCATCATCTGTTTACATATTCATGCGTCCCACAAATACACTTACATATATCTACCCTATACAGATACATATATACATACATATATATATATATATATATATACTTGCTTATGTTTTACATACTTAAGCGGATATTTTTTGACACTTTAAAAATTGGTATGCGGTATATCAGAAGCAGAGCATCGGCGACAGGCAATTTCTCACCCGAAGCAAGCCTGAATAAAAACCTTATCAAAAGTGTTTTTCGCCCAGCTGAGGACCAGGCCAGGAGCAACAGACTAAACAGCCTAACAGCCTAACAGCCTTGTGTGCTCCTTGCACAAATCACAATCGAAGCAGAGGCAGCAGCAGATGGGTGCCAGCAGCAAGTGGAATATGTCATGTAGCTGGGCTCTAAGTCTGCCTTATCAGTTGTGTTTGTGTTTGTATTTGTATTTGGCATACACTTTGCCTCAAAGGGCTACAGCAGCTTTATTACATTATTTGGCTGCTAATTTGACTCTAAATGCAATCTAATTTCTATAATAAAAAGTGAAAGACGAAAGGCTGCAAAGAATAGGCTTATAGCAATAAAAAACTTGGCCTAAATGTTGTGGATTGCTTCAATTCAAATACACTTAAGTCAGTTAGAGTATGAAGCATTCGTCAAGCCGCAGCTATCTTTTCTTATTTTTTTTTTTACTTTTGCCTATATAAATATGTATATATATTTATACATATATATATAAACATACTTACTTCTTTCGCTGTTGTCTTTCGTTTTTATTATTTGGCAAATATCGATAAGAGTATGGCGCGGCAGAGCGCTTTGTCTGCAGCTGTATCTTTGCCTCAATGTTGACTAAATATGTTCCGTAAATACGTAAGCGCGTGCCCAACTCATCCTCTTAGCACGGACTCAAACACAGACACATACATTTCTAAGAGCGTATTGCTTAAACGACATGTGCTTCAGCCAAACAGGATAAAAGTCTTGGGCATAAAACGTAGCGTAAAAATGCTTATATATTTTATATATATTATATATGCAAATAGGCATCAATGTCAAAAGGCAATTTTAATGAATTTTATTTATATATGCATGCATACACACACACACACACACACACACACACACACACACACACACACACACACACACACACACCCACACACGTATATACATATTTAATTAGGTCAACAAGAGCAGAAACACACGCTGCGTATACTTAATGAGCTCCAGTGTATTCAATTGTTGGACGCATAGTCAATCCATGGCGGTGACAATAAGTAATACCCACAACAATTAACCGCACACACTCGACCTTCATTACAAACTCCATTCAAACTGTTCATAAATAAAATAAATCCAGTTAAATTTTATTTATTGTATTTTAATTAAAATCAATTAAATTGATCCAAAAACAAAACAAAAAAAAACGGAAGCAAAGCATAAGAAAACTCTGTTGTACAATGCCAAAAGATGTTGCCGGCCAAATTGCCAAATGCCAAATGCCAGCCAGCCCACGCCCACTTTTGGTGTCGCCCCAGCAAATACCAAGCAGACACATTACGTATACGACCCATGAATAGTTGGCTTAGTTGACGATGGCAGTGGTTTAATCTTACTCTATCCAAGAAGGTACTATGCTGTTGTCAGAACATTTGTAATGGATAGACGTATAAAGAGTTATATATATTAATATACATATATCGATCATTGACCAGCAGCAGTTGATTCGAATGTGTAATCTACTCTACTGTGTTCTTTTCCATAAAATTTAGCATAGTTTTTACTTCATTTCTTTAGTAATTTCCTATGTATTAAACTTTTTTTTTAAAATATACCAAGAATTTACTGAAAATATACTTCAAATTGACTAGAAATATACCGAAAATATACCTTATATATACTAAACATTTTCCTCAAATATAATCTTACACTTAAAAACAAAAGATTTTTTTTTAAATACAAAATTTTAATTTTGTTAAAAATATACAAAAAATATACTTAAAATATACTGAAAATATACTTGAAATATACTAAAAATACAAAAAATATATACTAAATCTTTTCCTCAAATATAATCTTACTCTTAAATAAAATTATATTTAAAATATGCAAAAAAAATACTTAAAATATACTTAAAATATACTGAAAATATACTTGAAATATACTAAAAATACAAAAAATATATACTAAATATTTTCCTCAAATATAATCTTACTCTTAAATAAAATTATATTTAAAATATACAAAAAAAATACTTAAAATATACTTAAAATATACTGAAAATATACTTGAAATATACTAAAAATACAAAAAATATATACTAAATATTTTCCTCAAATATAACCTTACTCTTAAATAAAATTATATTTAAAATATACAAAAAAAAATACTTAAAATATACTGAAAATATACTGAATATATACTAAACATTTTTCTCAAATAAACTCTGACTCTTACATAAAATTCTATTCAAAATATACTCATAATATACTAAAAATATACTGAAAATATACTCAAATATAAATATCATAATAATATACTGAAAATATATTTAAAATATAATAAAAATATTCCAAAATTATACTCAAAATGTACTTAAATATAAATGTATATCAATTGTGCTTAGACTTTACGAAGGCAAAGAAACTATAATCAAAAAAATACTAAATAAAGTTTTTGTACAAGAAACGCCAAAAATTCGGTGCTTTGTTAACAAAACTTGCTGAATAAGATCTAAATACCTACGGCTTAGCCAAGCTGCATGAAGGCAAAGGTATTTGAAATTCGGATAAACAGACATAAATTCACTTTTATGTGTGTGTGTGTGAAAGTTGTTGCTGCTGCTGTTCATTAGAGTCGCCTGACCTCCCCCTACCAAATTATATATATGTGTGTGTGTGTGTGCGTGTGTGTGTGGCATGCAACGCGACACGGCCATGAAACTGCAGGAAACAGGAAAATGAGGGCGCAAATGTTTTGGCCAGCAACTGCTTAGCGAGTTGATGTGGCATCAAGGGGTACAAACTGGGCTAGCGGAACGACTGACCAGCGGAACGACTGGCTGACCGAATGACTGACTGAGCTGGGCTGGGCTGGGCTGGGTGGGCTTAAAGCACTGGCTGCTTGCCTAGCCAGGCTGATTGTTAGATATTATCGGCAAAGTTATTGGTGGCTGCTGCTAAGCATAAAATTTATTAATGCCCCAAACGAGCAGCGCTTCCTCTTCTTACTCTTCCACATGTAGTTGTTGTTGTTAGCTGTTTTGGTGGTGTTTTTGGTCCAGCCACGTAGACGCTAACGGAAGTTACGTGACTCGTGGGAATAAGCCGCACCAAGCAAATGGCAACAACAGCTAAAATAGATGCCACCAAGAAACGAAATTGCACTTTACCTTGGCTTCAGTCAGAGCTGTTGCTGCGGCTGCGGCTGCGGCTGCGGCTTCAGCCACTGCTGCTTCATATTCAGCTTCTGCACTAATGCGGCAACAAAAGAGCGACTGTGATAAATCCCGGCAAGAGGAAGCTCAAATAAAAATGAAGTAGCCAAAAGTGCTTGGCCAATGGATTTTATGTATAGCGGCCAGTTTGGCCAGAACATATCATCATAATGCGCTGCCCAACTAGCAAGGGCATAAAATGAAAATAAGGAAGCTTTTCCCAGGAATATGAAATGCCTCCACTCTGAATAGAAGCTACTCATGGTCATTTCGTTCAAATTGCGGGTATATTAAGTTTTTTGAGTGTGTTTGTAACAGGCATATGAGAGGCATACATAGCTAATCAAATCAGGCTGATTGAGTGTGTCTGCAGCTGGACTACACTAGACTACAAGAAACTGGGAGTGCGATTAGATATATACCTACATCTATATACTGTAACCTGATATCTCTGTCTATATACTTGTATACATATGTAAGCATACAGGGTGGTGCAAAAGTAATCAGCCTATTGAAAAACTCTGCAGCTTTTGCAAATGTGGCCAAATGTTAATTCGGTTTTAACATATGTAAAGTAAACAAACGCAGATTATAAATCGTTAGGCCATGAAACGCTGCATAATGAATGAAGGAAGCATTTGCGGATTGGTAAATCTCTCAATTTGCTCATTTGCTAGAGCCGGCTAGATCATTTAAGGGGGGGTTTTTTGAAGTCGCAGGCTTGCGTCAACAAGCCTCAGGCTCTTGAAGCCCTTAAGGAAAAAATTCGCCAGGAATGCGAGAATCTGTCGCCCGAAATTCTAGCAAGTGTGATGGAAAATGCCATAAAACAGGCCCGTATGCTCATCAACTCTGCCGACAGCCACTTGGTCAATATAATTTTCTCGACTTCATGGAAAAATTCTAATGGATTCAATAAACAAGTTTTACAAGCAAAACAAAAGTTTATCATTAAAAAAAAAATGACAGCAACATAACATCGGGCGATTACTTTTTCCCTAGACTGCATATACATTTAAAAATGTATAAATATATATATAAGTTATATATGTGTATTTTTATATTAGAAATAGAAAAATAAATAAAAAAAAAAACATATTTAATAAGCTTACAATATTCTCATTCATTTACAAAAATTTTAAATCAATTTGTTTTAAGTTATTATATTTAAGGAAATCTTAGAAATTTTCAAACTTACTATACGAGGGCTGGTATTTATATTTCGGGAATATAAAATAGGAACACAACTTTTTGAATAAAGGTGGCTTTATTCTTTTTCAAAATTTGCCCTCTAATGATTAATACACTCTCCATTCGTTCGAACTATTGGCCATAGCAGTTTTTCAATTCGTCTTGAGACACCTCCAAAACATGGTTTTTGCCAAATTGATTGCTTAAACTTATTGTAAACGAAACAAAAACCCATTGTACATAAAAACGTTGTACGTAAATATGTGTTTAAAAAATGACAAAGTTTATTATGAAGTTGCCAGATTTTGCGTATTGACATTAGCCTTGCCAATTACCGAAATATAAATAGCAGCCCTCGTAGATACTAAATTTGATATATGTATAGCTGCGCCTAAAGTCTATACTTAAGGAATATATATTATACAGTAGAGTCTCGATAATTTGTACCCCGCTAAATCAAAAATCGCGATAAATCGAAAAAAATTCTATCCCCTTGATGGGGATATCTATATGATAGAAATCTCGATAATTTGAATTTCTGTGTAAATCGAAAAAAAAAACTGATCCCCTTGCCATTTCGAATTATCGGGACTCGACTGTATTATAATATATTTTATTTCATTATATTATGTTTTTGGATTGTTCTACCTACATTTGTTATAAAGAGCATTTCATGTCTGTATCTGTATATAAATGTATCTTCTCAACGGAAAATCCGTTTCCAGCTGATTGAACGACTCAACTGATTTTCAAACATTTATGCCGAAATATTATATAAATCGGTATTTGCCAATTACAGAAATATGTAAATTGCTGCATGCATATACTACGTATTATGCATGTTTGCATGCAAATATGCATTAAATTACGAATATAGAAAAAAAAAAAAAAAAATAATATATATATATATATATATAGGTATATATATATATATATAAGCTTATTATACATATATGTATATGTGTGTGTTTGTTCACAAATAATAATTAAGTTTATAAACATCTGCGCTTGCTAGTGGACATGAGATGGCTTAATATATTTTAATAATGCCCTACTATGCGATTCTCATGAATGAATGCAGCAAGTTGAAAACTTACTTTGATAAAGGCATTCAGCTCTCTAGCTGACGTTGGCAATTTAATTAACTTTATCTCTGCTCAAAGACTCGCACTAATTTAAACTTTATTACTCACTGTCTCTCTCTCTCTCTGTCTCTCTCTGGCTCTTTGCCCTTTTCTATTCTCATATCCTTTTTTCCACTCTCACATACTTCAATTAGCCTGATGTGTGTTTACAGGTATATAAAAACAAAATTATTTTCCTGCTGCTAATATAGTAAAGTTAAAAAAATTCCATGCTTGTAAAATTTTACGTATATTAATATTAACATAGAAATTTGTAAGCTGAACCTAAGCCACTTGACCATTTAATATGTACCTATATATACTCGTATATATTGTGTATTGTCTGGCCTTAGCAACAGCATTAATGAGAGCAAGCTGGACTAACAAATCTATGCTGATGCAGAGCAGAAGCTGCCTTGCAGCGGATATGAATCTGGTTTTTGTCTTGATTTGGCAGTTGGGAAGAGACGACAATAAACAGGCAAGGACAAACGCGTAAAGTGCTCATAGTTATGTAAATAGCGTTGTGAATTACATAAATTGCGTATACGCAGCGTTGCCGGCATACGCTATAAATTTTCTATATATTCAAATGGAAGCACTTGGCAAGCATTTGCACAACATTTAGATACCCGTATATGAGAATGTTGCACGAGTGTGTGCGGGCGGGCCGGGCCGGGCCGGGCCATTGATAAATGTTGCTCGCAAAAACAACAACACAAAAGGCCTGCAAATAGCGGAAAATGTTAAACGCTTGCCGCTGGCGTCGCTGCCAGCGGCAACGACGTCGACGACGTAGGCGTCGGAGGTGCGCAAATTGATATTTTTCTACAACATGCAAATAACAAGAGTAATGTGTGGCGACCTTCCAGCAGCCATAGAAGTAAAAACAAGGCCTCTCCCCTGGCTGCCCTTACCCTAGTCGCCATAAATGATCTGATAAGGCAACAACAAACGTAAAAATTTATGCATACCAACTAAAACACACACAAACAAACACACACACACTCACACACACTCACACATACGCGTGCGTGTGGCAGGCACGTGTCGGATGCTGTGGAAAAATGAAATAAAGTTAAACAGGATATTTCAACATTCAAGAACACAAAAACTCAACAAATGAACGCAACGACAAATGAAAGTAAAAGGCGAAGGCGAAGGCGCACGGCGCTCGGCGAGTTGGGGGTGTGGCGTTAAAGGGGGGCAGGACTGGAACGACAACGGGACACATTCCGATTCGGTGTGTTAAAATGTAATAGCAACGTTAATGAACACGAACGCAGCAGTCGCAGCACAGTGGAAATGGTCACATAAAAAGCGACGCTGTTCGCAAGGTTGTGACCCGCCAAAGCAACCAGCAGTTCGCCTACTCCTCCTACTCCACCTGCCCTTATACGCCCCACTAGCTGTGGTTGTAAAACAAATACACACACACACACACATACACACATACACACACACATACACCCCTCTGTATATATACATGCCGCACATTAGGCTGGGTGGTGCCTGCTTCAAACGCAACGCATAACAAATCTCAGCAAAACGCACGTTCTCCGCCAGCGCCACCTAGCGACCAGCGTCTGCGTTGTTGGTAGCCTCATTGGGCAGTCAGTGCTGCTGCTGCTGCTGTTGATTTACAGCCAGAATTTGGCTTCTTTTTTACTGCTATGAGAAAAGTTAGTTTGAATTATATTTGAAAGGAATGAAATGTCTTTGTTTATAGTTGGTTTGGTTTTTGTTTGTTTTTTTTGTAAGTTTTACTTAAGTATTAGCCAGTTATGCAGTTTTATATGACCTAATAAGAGTTAAAACTGTGAAAAAAATTAGGCTATTAAGTAAGAAAATATGTATAAATTAAATTTACTTTTTCAACAATTATTCTCGTATTTTTTCTTAATTTAATTTAATTTTTTAATTACTCTTTTACAATGTTTTTCTTGTGAAATTTTTCTTTAATTTAATCGTTCTTCGACTATTTTTTCTGAGTTTTTCTTATAGTTTTTAGAAGTTCTTATTGTTAATATATATTTTCTTGATTTATTAATATTTATATAGTTTTTATTTATACTTTCTAAGTTATTATTTTTAGTATTATTTATAATTTATTTTTACTATTTGTGATTTTTTTTTTATTATTTTTATTGAATTGTTTTTATTTCTTAATTTATTTTAAATTAAGTTTTTTTCCTAATATTTTAGCTATTTTTGTCCACACAGATAATTTGGCAACACTGTTTGGCCACATTGCCGAAAAAGCAATTGCGCTGCCATCGAGGCCAACGCAGGTCGCTGTTAACAAAGAAGAAGAACAAGAAGAGGAGCGCTGGTAAAAAAAATACCGTTGCTCATCAGAACGCCCCCACTTTGCACCCAATACGAGGCAGACAGACAGACAGACAAACAGAGAGAGCGCGGTTTTCATTGGGTCTTCAAAAGTAATATATATACTTACACACATACATACATACAAATATATGTATATATACATTCATCTATATATGTTTATATATATATTGAAGGTAAGTAGTGCTTGGAGACGTCGCGCAAGCATTCAATGAGGCATTTTACACCATTTGCTTGGCATTTGATGAGCATCTCGTGCCACTTTGTCAATGTGAGTCTGCTTTCCCCCCGTTCTGACCGCACCATCTCCCCACTCGTTGCCCGTTACCCGCTTGTTGCTGCCTATTTAGATGCGAGGCGCCTTCAAGGTATTTTTATGTCATCGGATGCGTTTACAAAATTTCCAATATGCCATTTGGATTTTCGTGAAGGCAGCTCAATTTGCTAAACCCTCAGAATGACAAAATTAAAAGGTTTACCCCGCCGACATCATTAGCAAACAAGCCAGGGGCGTCCCAACACACACACACACACACACACACAGGAGGGAAAGAGGCTGAAGAGGATTTGAGATGGCAGCAACTAAAAATTAATTGCAAGCACAACAAACTTTTCACACGACTAAGCTCTTGGATATAAGTATATATATATACGTAAGTCTGTGTGTGTGTGGGCAAAGCTTGTCATGCGCTACACTTAAAAAGATAACCAAGAGCTTAAGACTAAACTTAACAATATTTTTTTTAATTAAAAAAAGCTTTTATTTAAAGTAATCTTTAAGTAAAAATATATATTTAGTATAAGGACAGGAAATTTTGCAAATATTGAAATCATATTAAAAAGCTCTTGAGAAATTCTTTTGCTGGTATAGAAATTCTTAGAATAAATATAACAAAAAATTTTCCAGAATTTAATTCTTTTTTTAAATAATTTTTAAAAATTTGTAAAAAATATAGATATATATTAATATTAAATATTAAACTAATTATTATTTATAACAAAAAGTATTAAATTCTTAAAAAATAATATAAACTGATAACTTCTATAACAAATATGATTTACTAAACTTTTAATTTGAAAAAACTTTTCAAACTCCAAATATACACAGGAATTTTAGACTAGCACAGTTTGAACTCTTATCCCATTTTATAACAATTTGCCAATTTTTGGCCGAGTGCACATATGTATCCTTTTAATAACCGTTAAGTATCGAACTACGCCCGTGAGGCATTAAGGCAAGGGTGCGGGGCCATGTTACATGCTAAATGTTCGACATGCGCAACAATTTATGAATACCCTAATTCAGTTTGCTGTAAAAATGTTTACATGCCAAACAAAATGATATAAAACAGGATGCTAAGCAACATGAAGCGTATAACGTGTCGCCAACAACAGCAACAACACCAACAGCAGCAGCAGCAGCAAGGACAACAACAAGGATAACGTTGACACGATAGACATTGAGCAGTTGGCAACGCCTGGCCATCAAATATTAAATGGAATACCTACGTAATTAAAGTGAAATGAATTTAAGTACACAAATTGAACGTCGAGCAAGTGAGCCGTGCGCTGGATCAAGTGCCCCGCCAGGCACTGTTGCTGCCACAGCATACGTCCTGCCACGGGTACTTGCCACGTGGACGTGACTGTTCCGCACACACACACGGTTACGGATGTACGGATGTTTGTCTGTTTCAAGCACTCGTGTAAAGCAGCACAGCAAACAAACACAAACACAAACACACACACACACACACACACACACACAGACACATGCAACAGCGACGTGATTGTGGCCAACGTGTCCCAACATCAGGCAAAGGCGCTCCCACTGGATGCTTCATTTGACTTGACCAATCAAAATATTGTTGCTCTGGCGCGTTTTAAGCTTTATTAAATGGTTATTTAAATGTTTAATTTGTGGCTTCAAATAAGTTCTTGAATTATATCAAGTGCAAGCGAAACTCAACCGAGTCTAAGTGACTGCATAATGCTCTGTAGTCTATGAGTAGTTTAAGATTTTGATAGAGCCTGCTAGGGACTGTGACTGTAAGGCAAATATTTTATAGCTGTGTTCATAAAAATAGTAGTGCGAGTGAAATGTATAAAATTATATATACTATGTATATATGTTTTATATACATGTTAATCTTAATACTCGTTTCAAATTGTTTTATTAGATGTTTAATATTTCTGTTGCACTACTATTTTGATGAACACAGCCATATATGCGATCTATCATGTTACCTTTAGTTTAAGAGAAGCCTAATAAGAGTCTTGTTGCCAAATTATGTGACTCTAGCTCTAAGTATGTGAGATTTAATTTAAACTAGGAATTTTCATGTTAGCTCCAACTTTGAAGCAGGTCAACAAGACTCTAGCTGTGAAAGATTCAACTTATCTAAGCTAAGCTCATCAGTAGTTCAGCTATCGTCTTCAGGTGTCTAGCTCTAAGCCTGTAAACACTTATTTCAACTATATCTTATATAAAGACATCATCTTCTATTTCATATATCATATCATATAAAAATATATCTCTCTTTACATATGCAACCAATACAACTCCACAACACGTTTGCAAACAGTGTATTTAAAATTAACAAGACTCCAGCCAATTAGCATTTCAAACTATTGAGCAGCTGAGTGTATTGAGTGCACATAACATACACACATACATCTGTATATGTATATGAATGCATGTTGAGTGAGATATGGTTTAGCTAATGCTCTCAACAGTCTAATTGGACTTGTTGACGCATAAACATAAGTTCCAATAAAAGTCCCCATGTGAGATGAATGTACTATATGCAAATACGAGTAGCTCGATGAGCAATCATATGCTTGATTAAATTCTGTTTGAATAATCCTCACAAAACAACAAATAACAGATAGAGATAGAGTGAGTGAGAGGGACAGATTGAGAGATGGAGATAGAGGGAAAACGAAAATACTTATATGCCGGTTGCTTGATGTATGCCTCTTATAGACGCTTTACTAAAATAACAAAAACTCAAGTCTTCGGCTCAGCCACTCGAAATGCGGCCAAGGAAAACAGACCAAAATACACACAGTTCCTAACAAGCTGCTAACACTTTTTGCTGTCGATACTTTTTCTACACACACACACAGACATACACGCACACTCACACACACACACACGCACAACTGTTAACACACTCCGACTGCCATTCGACTTATCGCATGCATTGGCAAATTGTCGCCATTATTGGCGGCCAAAAAGATATCCAGTTAACCGTTAGTGATGCACAGTGGTGCAAATTACATTGCATAGATAACATGTCCCAATTGAAATTAACTTAAATACATTTTTTCTTAATTAATTTTAATTTTAATTTTAATTAATTTAATTTAATTTTCTTAGAACAAGTTTCTGATTTTTAAAAAAATTTATTGAAATGTTTAAAGTATCAGCTATCGAATAAAAAATTAATCGATAGCATCAATTAATAGAAAACTTAAAGTTTAGCGCTTAAAAATAGATCGATTATAAATAGTTTACTTTAAATGAATTGTTATCGATTGATTCGGTTATCGATAATCAATGTCTTCTAATAGTTTTTGCCTAACCAAATGCCAAGTCATTTATATGTATTTACACATGATAAACGATTAAGCAAATTATCGAAAATAATAATTGCTTCAAATGAGTTATCGCTTATCTATTTCCCAATATATAGAAGAAGATATGAACAAGAGCTAAAATAAAATATTAAGAGACTCGTTGCCAATCGAATAATTTATTTATTGCTAGAATTTATATGGATAGATTCGATTACTTCACTTATAGATGAATGCAACGAGCATTCAATACAGCATCAAATAAATAAATAAGTATTTTATCTAAGATACACTTTGAACCTATCGACGTTTCTTTCTTGTTATCGATTCTCATATGGCATGTATTTAATGAAATGCATGTGTTTTTTTGCCCACTGTGCAACGCAACGCAACACTTACGTTGGCAGCTACTTGAGAAGCGATTTTCTCTTCATCTTATTCTCCAGCTGGCTTACCCCATTCCCGCTCTCACAGTTGCCCCATTCTCAATTCGACTGCGGTTTCATTAGCCGCGGTCTTCGAATGGTTGTTGTTGTTGTTGTTGTGATTGTTGTTGTTGTTGTGGCTCTAACTGCGGTTGTGGTTGCTGTATCTATGGGCTTTGCCGCTTGGCTTCCTTTCATTTCGTTAAGTTTGGTGGCCGCAGCAACGTCTATTGAAATTTTTTTCGCATTTAATGCTCCATAACCATAACAAGTTGAACTCACGATGCCAGCAGACCCAAAGCGCTACGAAGTTGCCCAGAACTCGACTTATATATATGTATGTATGTATATGTATATAGCTAGCTAGCTAGCGACTCGGACTCAGCCCACCACGATTACAGCTGTGGCTCGTTTTTAGCAAATGCAATTAACAAAACACGCTTCTAGCATAAAGTCATTAGTTATTCCATTTCATGAATACGAGTATGGCCCTCGAATTCGAATGCTTCAATGACTGCGCCGGCGAGTGTGCGTGTGTGTGTGAGTGTGTGAGCATATGTGTGCCTATATGCGGGCCTCTGCCATGTGTGTGTGTGTGTATAGTTACAACATTATTTGGTGGATTTTTGGGCAGCTTCGGGCTGGTGCTGGCTGGCCAGCCAACGAGCGACAACCCTACTCGACGACGACCCTACGCTAAATTGGCAGCCAATGTGCTTGACCGAGTGTACATAGGCTGCCAGCGCCGCCGCTGCCGCTGCCGCTGCCGTTGTGTTGGTATTCCGGCGCCATGTTGTTTGCTTTCACCTCAAGCAGAAAGTTGAAATGTGGAGAGGGGTGTAGGAGTAGGAGCCATGGAGCAGTGGAGGCTCGACCGGATAAAGTTTTCGGCGTGAGTTCTTACTTATGTAGTATATGCAAAAATGGTATTCAATACTTAAAGATTTATGAGTCTATGAATCTTGCATGGTATCTGCGTGTGTGTGTGTGTGTGTGTGCGGCGTGGCGACGTGAAATACTGATACGCCCTGTGCCTTACTGTGCGCCCCTCCACCTCACAATCCCTTCCAAGCCAAAGTCCGACGCACTGGCGACCGCCCAGCGGCTCAGGCTCGAGCTGCGGCACATGTAGGGCTTTGCATAAGCCAAAAGAGCGTCGGCCAAAGCCGAAAGTCCAAAGCAAACACCACAAATTAGTCGACGCAAAAGCAACTCTCTCTCTCTCCCTTTCTCTCTCTGTCTCTGAATAAGAAAAAAGCAAAGGCAATAGAAACAAAAAAGAGCTGAAGTTGAATTCAATTGCTTAACTCGCAGTTACCCTAAAGGCTGGGAAAAGGCATTCAAATAGTCGGCAGTTAGGTTCGAACTAGCGCCTAGAGTTTTTCCCATCAACTTAAATGCATGCCAAAAGGAGCAATTCGAAACTTTATCTAGATAGATTTAGTATAAATTCTAATTTCAACAGCTGAGACTCAACTCAAACCTAGCCCAATCGGTTCACAGTTCGAACAAGTGCCTAAGGCAGTTTAGCTACAGCCAAGAGTTGCAGATCAATTCAAACCAATCCCAAGATTTAGGATTACAGCCGAATCAATGTCTAGACTTTAGAGTGACAAACACATGTGAGTTACATATATTTGTGGCTTGCCCTTGCACACACATTTTTATAGGGTATACAAATCAAGCAAATTCCGTAGGCTCTGCGGCTCGAGGCAGAAAACTTTGGCACAGCTTGGAAAAGTAGCAGCTGCCAGGACACATGAATCAGCACAAAGTCCTGAGAAAGTTCTTCAATGATTTAATTAGAATTCTTTAAGGTAAATATCCACGTCCTTTGTGCAAAAGTTTAATTATGAAATTGTTGAAGGTGACACAACAAAGCGGCTGATGCGCCGTCTGCTCCACATGGGAGACACTTCTCAAATTACCTCAAGGCTTTGCGGTGAATTAGCCCAAGACACTTAACCAATGTGTTTAGATGAAATGCTAATGATGAACAACGTTTGATGAATGCCCTAATGAATTGCCATCATCATAGGACATTAAATAGCTAAACACTTAAAATAAACTAAGCTAGTTTGAATTAGGAACAAAATTATTATAGTTATTAGAAAAATGGATAATTAGTAAATGGAAATTTTCTTGTGACAGAGAAAAGAAATTGAAATTTGAAGTTTAACTAACGACTCTCAGCTACTCTTTTAGTCTCTGTTCAGGCAGCCGTTGAAGTTAAGAAGAGCCAAAGAGCTCAAGTTCTATAATTGTTTTCCCAATTCCTAACAAAAGTTAAACAATTTCGTTTTTCAAAAGTTGAGCTTGGCGCTTTGTTATTTGCACACGTTTTCCAAAACTCGAAGCGAGCACTTTGCGACCTTGTTAAAATGGATCTCAGCATTTCAAAAGTCAACAGAGTTGGCAAAATCCTTTGCATACAGCGCACAGCATTTGGATAATTGTAGGCCAGATTAGTTATGGCTCATCTTTCAGCTGGTGAAATGACTTGAGATTTTGGTACCCAATGACAAGGCGGCAACTGAGCTGTGCTCCGCCAGCTTCCATTAAACTTCAATCTTTCATCGAGCTAGCAACAGCAGGAGGAGGAGCAGCAGCAGCAGCAGCGGCTGGCAAATACGCAAATGGCGCTGGATAAAGGCGAAATCACGTCAAGATTAATGTTTATTGATTTTCGCGGCCTGTGATAATATTACGCTTGAGACCAGAGCCAGAGCCAGAGCCAATCGAAGGGGCGCCTTTTCGCATCGGCTTAGTCAACGAAGGATATGCAAAGCCTATTTAAAATTTGTCTTCTGCTTTGCAGACTTTCGTTTCTATTTACATTTTCACAAATTCTATTAAAAGCATCTTTTGATATTGGTTTTGGTTTTGGTTTTGGTATTGAATTTGAGTTTGGGTTTGGGTTTCAGTTTTGTTGTGATGTGTTTTCTATTTTCGTTTTATTTAGAATCTAGCGACGATTCCAAGAAACAAAATTGTTTGTAGGTATTTAAGGATTTTGTGACAATTAAAAATAATATTAATTATCTGAGACATTTCAATATACATTTTCTAATTTAACTATAAATAGAGAGATTTTATGGAACTATATATAAATATATATAGTCTTCATATGAGGAGAGAACTACATAGTTATAAATTATTTGCAACTATATATGTGTATATATACAGCTGTGTTCATAAAAATAGTAGTGCGACTGAAATGTTGGAGAGCAAACTTCTGTGATAAACATTATATTTTGAATACAGTTTATATATATATATATATATATATATAATCTTAATACTTATTTCAAAATATTGTTTCATTTCATTATAGATTTCAGTAGTACTACTATTTTCATGAACACAGCTACATATATAATCATAGTCTACTTTTGAGATTGAATTTATCTATGTACTTATTTCCTTTTATAAATTTCTTTATTTCATATTTATTTTATACTTTTCAGAAATGTCATTCAATCAGTTCCTCGAGACATCTTAGACTCAGCAAGGTTAATGCAACTTCTGATTATTTTTAATCATGAATCATCAGCAGATAAGATATTTGTTTTACTATTAAGCAGACGACTAATTAAGTCAATAGAGCTTACAACTAGGACATCAAGTAGTGAGTGAGCGACTAGAAGATACCCTGTATTCTGTGCAGCAACTCTCTTTCAATCATTTTAGACTACAAAAACATTTGATTCCGTGCAAAACCATTTGTTTTCATTTTGAAGGCAAATGAAGGAGGAATCGAAGAGAGAAAACAAATTTGTACAGTCGCGAGATGGTATGATGAATGATAATATCTCTCAAAAAATGCTTAAAAAACCAAGTTAAAATTAGAATGAAATGAAAAGATATTTTCAATTAGAGTTGCGTTCGCTTTAGAGGAAAATATATCAAGGACGTAAGTTTAAAGTGTCTAACTACAAGATGAATGCATACAAACTGATGGACAGAAAGACAGATGTTTAAACGGATATGACTAAGTCAACTCTTCATCATGATCACAAATAAATTTACGTTTTGTGATCGGCAACGACTTCTTCTTCTTGTTACATACACTTGCAGTAAAGCATTATACCCTTCATATAACAGTTGAGGAGGGTATGCAAATTTATTGTAAATAAGTATTACAAATAACAATCATACACATTTCTTCCTATAAATAGCTCAACAATCGAAATCAGATATGCAATCAAAACTATCAACAAAAACTTGAGAATTTCTTTTGAAATTTAAACTTATTTTTTAATCATAAACCGATTAACAAATAACTATAGCTAAACTAGTTTAGAGTGATCAACTAACTAGTCGATAGACTGTAAGCAAATAAGCTTTTAATATATATTATTATTATTATTACTACTTATTATATTATTATTATTACTCTTACAACTAAAATCCTTATCAGTGCACACATTTTAACATACCCTGTAAATGATTGCAATGCATATAAATTTGGAATATAGCTGATAGCTTTATAAGAAATATCCCCAAGTAGCAAGAATCCCATATAGAATAATATGGAAAAACAAATAAGTTATTGATATGGTATCAGCTCGTTTGTTTCAGTATCTCTTACACCCTGCTTATCGCTTTATGATGTCCGATGTTTGTCTTATATATAAGAGCGATTTCAACTGACAAAACTTTGTCAATCACAAAGTCGCAACGCATTTGACATGGTCGAAACAATTGGAATACTTTTGGTCTTTGGGCTGACTCTGGTCAGTTCATTGCAGCTGGAAGCAGTTAATTTGGTTCCCATTGAAGATTATCAAAGGATTATGGAAATACGTTCGCTTTCCCACGAATTCGCACAACATTTTCGAAATATAACAGAGGCAGACTTGGATTTACCCAGCAGCCAATTGCCCAACAAACAGGATTTGCAGTGTCTCGCCGATATGATGCAGCTAACAGCTGGGCTAGCCTCTGGTAAATTGTGGTCGATAAAAAGTAAGTCGGTGCTTAACATGGAGATGGAACTTCAATTGACTTCTAATGACACTAGTGTTCGATGCATGGGGCAACTTGCCCAAGGGCATACTTACGGGCAACTTTGCGGACTTGGGCAATTACGATGAGTGCATTGGCATTAATAAAGCAATATCGGATAATTATCATCTCCAAGGCAAATACTGCCTGGCAAAGATACCTTTATTCAGTGCTTCAGTTAAGCTGAGTGTGGCTACCTGCCTACCCACCGCCTGCTCGGCCCCTAATATGGATGAGTTTCTGAAGCAATTGCTACAAAAGCTATTAGGCCTCAATATCAGTGCAGAGCTAATTAAGGAAAATACCTGCAGAACTTCAGATCGGACACCCTTCGATGGTCTAACCATATTTACAATGTAAGTGGAAGTTTTTTCAAATAATCCATTTCCCCAGTCTAATCATTTATTGCCCTAGCGTAATGCTCGCTGGAATGGCAGCTTTCGCCGTTCTGGCTACAATTTGTGATTACTTTCTTTACGGAGATCAAAGTGAGTTTCGTTATGAGTTAGCTTAAGTTATTATTATCTCATAATTCACACCTTCACAGCGCAACTGCCCATTGGGATAAGGGCTTTCTCTATACGCGCCAATTCTCGCTCGCTTTTCCGACTCGTTCAGCCCAACTCGAATCCAAATGTCATCGATTGTCTCAATGGCATTCGCTGCTTGTCTCTAATCTGGATTATCTTTGCTCATCAATATTTAGTAGCTGCTTTTGCGCCAATTTCAAATAAACTAAATGTGTACCATGTAAGTAGCACGAAACAAGACTTTGCTTGACTCACCTAATAAATATATTTCTAGTGGCTCGAGTCACCATTTGCCAGTTTTATCACTCGAGGTGTGTTCGCTGTGGACACCTTCTTGTTTCTCAGTGGCTTGTTGTTGGTCATGATTTCTATGCGTGCCCTGGAAAAGTGAGCTGACAGAAAACCGAATATCAACCAAATATTAACTAATTTTTCGGTCTGCAGATCTAAAGGTCGATTAAACGTTTTAATGATGTATCTCCATCGCTACTTGCGCCTCACTCCCATTGTGGCTGTGGCCATACTCATGTATATGAAACTGTTGCCCTACCTGGGCGATGGTCCTCTCTTTGACAGCATCAACTTTGACAACTACAAAAATTGTGAGGGCAACTGGTTCTGGACTTTACTCTTCCTGCAAAACTATGCCACCAAGGAGTTGGTCAGCAACTCACATCTCAATTGGAAGTCCAAATCTGACAACTTTTCTCCAATTTCAGTGCCTGAATCATACCTGGTATTTGGCTGTTGATATGCAGTTATATATAATCTCTCCCATATTCCTGCTATGCTTGTACAAATGGGGCAAGAAAGCTGCAGCTGGAATCTTTGTTCTGATGCTTCTCCTCTCCGCTTGCCTCTTCAGCACAATAATGACTGATAGGTATCCTCTGCAACTGGAGTAAGTTGTTCTCTCGCTCTCTCTCACACATACACACACACACTCTCTCTGACACACTTTCTCTCTCTCTCTCCCTCTCTCTTTGCAGACTAGGAATAGTCTCTGGTCAGGCACAAGAAAAGTTCTACTATGCCACCCATACACATGCAGCTCCTTGGCTGATCGGCTTACTCTTTGGCTATTTTCTGCATGTGAATCGCAGCAAGAACTTTCAGCTGAATCGAATTAAGGTCTGGCTGGGTTGGCTGATTAGTTTGGCCTTGCTTTTCAGCTGCATCTTTTCACTCTACCCGGCTGCCCAAAGGTCCGCACCAGACTTGACGCTGGTGGAGCAGGCCTGCTACTACACGTTCACGCGCATCGCCTGGCCGCTGGGCCTGTGCTGGCTGGTGTTTGCTTGCATGAAGGGCTACGGTGATACGGCCAATAGTTTTCTCTCCTGCCCACTGTGGCAGCCGCTCTCGAAGCTATCCTACTGCGCCTACATCTTTCACATACTCATCCAGCAAAGCAACTTGAAACGCACTCGAACGAGCATTTTCATCACAGACTACAATATGGTAAGAGAGACGATTTATAACACTTTCTAGATTCTTTTTATGTATATTTAATTATGGGTTTTTATTGTCTGCCCATTTACAGATGCTTTACTTTTGGGCTTCCTTTGGCTTTACTCTGCTCTTGTCCTATGTGATGTACATCAGCATAGAGGCCCCATTTGTCGTTCTAGAGAACATGCTAATGCCCAACAGGCGACCAAGTCCAAAGCCTGAGAGCCTACTTAATGCACAAGTTGAGTCAGCAGCTGAAACGTCCAAAGTAATGCCAACTTCAGAAGTCAACGTGGATATGGAGAGGGCAACAACTAGCACAGGACAAACTTAAGGCACTCAGCTCGAATGTGATATTTAATTTAAGCTAAATATAATTAACTGATAAAAATATATTTTAACTATAAACTGATTGTTATGGTAGTTAGTCAGTCGAGCTTTGAATCTGCTCAATTGTTATTAAAGAAGTTATTCCACAAAATTTGTATCTTTTATAGCTGCATCTTATCCTGTATAATGCTTAGGCTGAAAAGGATTATGCCAAACCTGCTAAAATATTTGATTCTTTTTTGTATATATATTGCAAATCTGTATAAAAAACTTACACACAAACCACGCTCAAGCTTATGAAATCTCATATAATCTGGCTAGCTTAAACACAACATATGCAATGCTTGAGAGTTTTAAGATATTGAAGAGCTTTAGCTCAAGGGAATATTGAATTTGAGATAAATTCGCTTCAGGCTTTACCATAAAAATACTATTTACATTTAGATAAATAGATTGACTACTTATTGTAGCTCTTGGTAGATAAATTAACTAAAAGGTTTAGTCATACTTGGACAACTAAACATGACATGGATATGAATACTCAACTAGGAGATCCCCTGCACCCCGTCCGATCTGCGTTTTTAAATATACTCAGTCATGTATTTATTAACGCAGAAAAAATGTAAGTTTGTAAAATTAATTAATTAATTAAAATTTTTTTTAGCCGGTATTTAAAATAAAACTAAAATCAAAATTAAACAAACTATAAATGAATCCAAATACAAAATTTGGAGACTCTAGCTCAAAAGATGTACGAGATATACAATAATTTAAAAACTGCATTTCGATAAGCTTTTTAATCGATTACATTAAAACGTAAATAAACATTTCAAGTCTCTAGCTCGTATAGGTTCTGAGATCAACGCGTTCACACATACGGACGGACAGACGGACAGACGAACATGGCTATATCGACTCAGCTCGTCTGCCTGATCAAGAATATATATACTTTATGGAGTCTGCCACGCCCCCTTCTGCCTGTCACATACATCTGACATTTCAACAAAACCATTGTACCCTGATTTCCCAATTTCAATGGGTTCAAGGTATAAAAATAAAATAATTTACTGATTAGACTTATTACAAGTAAAAAGCTATCAACCCAACTTTGACGAGGACTTGCCTAATATGGCCTTATCTTTATACTCTAATCTGATATTCAAACCTATTTGTTATAATAATACTTATTAAATAATATTTTCTGTTAGATTTATTGTTAGAATAGATAATTAATCTACAAGTAGACTGTTGTTACGCCCCTAAATCAAACACATTTTGTATACTTTTGTAAATAGGTACACAATATTATCGATTAAAGTTATCTTTCAATACGTACTACTTGGCATTTATTTACCTAATGACTCGTACGAGTTTCCCAAGTGAGATCCCCATCAACAGGCGCTTCTCTTAATGAGTCAGCCCACTTAGACGACTGATCCATCGAGGCGGTCGTTGATATACAAAAGTTTTTACTACTTATATAGTGTCAAATGCAGAGATTAGTTATGACGACAAGTTCAATGTTGAGTGAGAGAGGGCACTCAACATTGAGTTTGATTAGATTAACTTTACCCATTAATTGAAATGAAAATGAGTGAATGTGAGTCGAGGATGAGAGACTAAGAGATGACGTGTACTTAATTCAAATTGTGAATAACATTTAATACAGTTATAAAAGAAAGCTCAAATGAAGTTCAAAAACTCTCTATTTTATGGGTTTAGAGAAATATGTGAGAAAAAAAATTATATATATCGAATTTAAGGAATTCTATATTTTTATAAATATTATTTAGTTTTATAAAATTAGTCAGATCAATTTTTAGGTTTCTCACTTTTATCATTTTAAGAATATGTACAGCTAACAAGTATTAAAAATCGATTTTTATAGAACTTTAATAAATGTACAAAACTATATAAGTTACAAAAGAATATTCACAAAAGCTTTAATGACTCTCACTGTCATCAATGTAAGCATGGGGCAAAACTTAACTGATCTGAAAATCGATATTTATCGAATTTAAGAAATTCTGTATTTTTCTAAATATTATCTAGTTTCATAAAATCATTTACAACGCTTGATTTAAGCTTTTATCATTTTAGCATATGCACAGCTAACGAGTACCTAAAATCGATATTTATCAAACTGTAATAAATGTATACAAAAAATCATTTACTTTAAATTGAAAATCAACATTCACAGAAGATTCAATGACTCTCGCTGTCATCATTGCAAACATGTGTCAAAACTAAAACAAACTGAAAATCGATATTTATCGAAAGTCATCAAATGTATTTATATCTAACTACATTAGACACTTTTCCCTCACTTCTAATGCAGGGTATCGTAATGACACTTTGAAATGGATGAAGCAGACTGCACGCGTTGATAAGCCAGTTAGCAAAGTACTTCAAATTTATCAGCCACATTTTAGTTGGAGGCTTATTTTCTACGAAGCTGAACTGTTATCAAAATGGCGTTAGGATTTGTGCGCATATATAATGCTTGTTGACTTGCAAAACGGCCCAATACTCAGAAATCACTTTGACCATTAACATGGTCGAAATAATAGCAACATTGTTGCTCGCTGGGCTGGCTTTGGTCGGTGCCTTCCAGCTGGAGTTCGATGAAATCGATCCCCTCGAGGGCTATCAACAATTTATGGAATTTCGTCCACTGGCCATGGAGTTCGCACAGCACTTTAGGAATATAACTCAAACAGACTTGGATATACCTAGCACGCGTGTGCCCAGCCAGCAGGATGCACAGTGCCTGGCTGATATGACTCAGCTGCTGAGTGCGTTTAGCTCGAAAAATATCTGGGCCTTGAAGAGTATGTATGTAATATAGACTCAAAAGTATTTAAATTGACTTCTTTAGTTTTGTAGTGTTCGACGCATGGGGCACATTCCCCAAGGGTGTGCTGTATGGCAACAAAGTTGATTTGGGCAACTATGATGAGTGCGTGGGGACTAACAAGGCTATTAGTGATAACCACGCTATAAAGGGCAAATATTGTTTTGCTGGCGTGCCCTTCGTCAGAGGTATTATTCTAAGGACTGCTGTTTGTTTTCCCGTCTCCTGTACCGCAGCGCATATGGATAAGTTCCTGCAGCCACTGCTGGAGAAACTATTAAACATAAAAACCACTAAACCCTTGGTAAGTGAAGACACTTGCCGAACAAACGAGCGCATAGAATACGATGGTCTAACTATATTTACTATGTGAGTATGTCAATCAAATCAAATAGTACCAAATGCAATTCTAAATATGATTTCTTTGGTTTGACAGTGTTCTAGTCTCGCTTCTGCTTGCTGCCGTCGTCTTGACAACAATCTACGATTATTTCTTCTGTGAAGATCAAAGTAAGTGCAACAAACAACTATTGGAATATGCTAACTATTATACGCAGTATACACTGAGCTTAGACAGAGTGTTAATATGGGACCGAAGAAGGTTACTTCGAATGAGAAACTAACTAATGATCTAACTATCATAATACAAACAAAGAATACAAAGAGGGAGTGAGAGAAATATGAAATGATATACCGACAAATCAAATCTTAATTGTACAGGGTATGTGGTAGTATATAAAGTTTGACAAGTTCTGAAAGCTTGTAATACAAATACAGAGGGATGTACAGAAGCATATTAGAGCAGCTCAAATTTATATTGGGTATAGGTATATGATAGTGTAACCAATCTCGACTGGAACACGTATTTATTTATTTGTAATCCACTTAATCTCTTGCAGACCAACAACTGCCTGCCTTGATTAAGATCTTCTCAGCACGCGCCAATTCCCGTGTGCTGTTTCGCCTCGTTCCACCCAGGTCGAATCCAAATGTTATCGATTGTCTCAATGGCATGCGCTGCATGTCCCTCATCTGGGTACTGTTTGGCCACCAATACCTGTTCGCCTTGATGGCGCCGAATATCAACCAATATCAATTGAAATGGGTAAGGCATATCGATTGGCTTGAAGATTGCAGCTGTACCCATTCAATCCTTCTGCTTTCGCCTTTTGCCAGTGGTTCGAGCAGCCCTTCTCAAGCTTTGTGCTGCATGCAGCCTTCTCTGTGGATACATTTTTATTCCTGAGCGGGCTGCTGTTGGTCGTCATTTCGATGCGTTCCCTCGAAAAGTGAGTTTGAAGAGCACCAGCCTCAGAGCACCATCAATCAATTACCAACTACTTTTTGCATCTTATGTAGAACAAAGGGTAAACTGAACATTCCTATGATGTATCTGCATCGCTATTTGCGTCTCACTCCAGTCGTCGCTCTGGCCATACTGGTCTACATGACTTTGCTACCATTTATGGGCGATGGCCCTCTTTTTGACAGCATTAAGTTCGATGACTATAATCATTGTAAGAAGACCTGGTTCTGGACTTTACTGTTCTTACAAAACTATGCGACGCCAGATCTGGTAAGACCATAGGACCTTACCTTGCCTTAAACTTGTTACGCTAATCTTCATTTTCAGTGCATCAATCATAGTTGGTATTTGGGCGTGGATATGCAGCTATATGTACTCTCTCCCATATTTCTGCTATGCTTGTACAAATGGGGCAAGAAAGCCGCAGCTGGCATCTTTGTTCTTATGCTTCTGCTCTCCGCTTGCCTCTTCAGCACAATGATGATCAAGCAATATGAAGTTAAAATAGAGTGAGTACCTTTTACGATATTTATTTGCATTATAATCAATGTGAACTCCACAGAATTGGCGCCACATCGGACGAAGCTCAACGTAAACTCTACTATGCCACTCATATGCATGCAGCTCCTTGGCTGATCGGCTTACTCTTTGGCTATTTTCTGCATGTGAATCGCAGCAAGAACTTTCAGCTGAATCTCATTAAGATCTGGCTGGGTTGGATCGTTAGTTTGGCTTTGATGTTCACCTGCATCTTTGTGCTATATCCATTTGCCAGTTGGCTAAATCCAGCATTGAGTATGCTGGAAGAGGCTTTTTACTATACGCTAGCCCGCATCGCTTGGCCCCTGAGCTTGTGCTGGGTGGTCTTTGCCTGCATGAGAGGCTACGGTGGCTTGGCCAATAGTTTTCTCTCCTGTCCGCTGTGGCAGCCGCTGTCAAGGATCTCCTACTCTGCCTATATCTTTCACATTTTCATACAGCAAACCAATGGTCGACGCATGCGAACGGGCACATTTTTCTCCAACTACGATGTGGTAAGTTGAATCATACAAAGAATTTTCCTCTATAATAATATATATTTTGGTTTATTAGATGTTACTTTTCTGGAGTGGCTTTGGCTTTGTTTTACTACTGTCCTACGTGGTGTACATCATTATGGAGGCACCTTTCGGGGTGCTAGAGAGCATGCTTATGACCAGAAAGAATCCCAAACCCAAACCCAAACCTGAACCGCAAAAAGAACAAATTGCTGAACTGGATCCACAATTGGACTCTGATAAGGCACAGAATACAATCAACTCGACGCCTGCCAGCAGTCAGTCCTAGACACTTAATTGATTATAGAGTTAGGAATAGATTTCTATTTATAAAGCTACTTTTCTTTAACAAATCTTATCAGTTTCTTTAATGTCAAATTATTGTTTGCACTCGTGAGCTGTCACAGATTTACATTGAAAGATATACTATCTATCTGTTATACTAAACCAACGTCTTGATTGTGGTTCCATTTAGAAAATCCCTAAGCAACGATCAAAATTCAATAATAGATGATTTGCTCCAAGGCAAAGCTATAAAAAAAAGGGAATTCAGCGGAATATAGAAAAGAAAATCACATAGTTGACTTTCTTTTTTAATTAACTTGAGTATTTATTATAATAGATTCGGTCATTTGTCTAGTTCAGTAAGCTCGATCCTTAAGTAACGGACCATCGATTGGTTAATGAAATACACAAAATAATTAGCTAAGAGAATAGCCACAAACTGTGTCAACATGGCATATTGTTGAACTTGCATTTAGATTAAATTAACTGGAAAGTGAAATCGAAACCAGAAAACAGAAAATGCGCGAATTGGCAACAAGGCGAAAACCAAAGTCAACCTAGTTTTTGGCCGACGCAACAGACGACAACGACGAATGCAAAGCGAATACATTTGATATGCTATTGGCTGCAAAGGGTGTGTGTGTGTGTGTGAGTGTGAGTGAATCAGTGTGTGTTAGAGGCGTGCAACGGGTGAGGGAACTGTATTGGCGCCCTCTGGCGGATTATTGAATTTTCCAACATTTGACTGACACTTGGCGCCTGATGCGCTTCGCTTACCTTTAACGTTGTTGTCCTCGTTGTTGTTGTTGTTGTTGTGGTTGTTGTTGTAGTCGTTGCTGATTTAGATGCGAACGTTTGGGCTGACTGAAATTCCAAAAACGCGTCTTTACATAATTTACAGGTTTTTGTTTTTGGAATAGTGCAGGCCGAGCAGCGGACCACTCTACAATAAACACAAAGCTATGCTATATACATATATGAGTGTGCTTGTGTGTGTGTGTGTGCACGATGATACATGGAACAACACAATATAGGCTGGGGGGCAGCGGCAGCCGCGCCGAAATGTATACCCGTTTATTTTATTTTTTCCTTTCGCCTAAGGGAGACCCACTTTTTTTTTTGGTAAATTTTTTTTAGCGTACGCGTGTGACGGTGGCTATTATGCCGCTTTTGCTCATCAAATCTGGCAACACTTAAGTCTCACTCACACGCTTGACGGCGATTAAGATGTTTAGCGGGGTGACAGTTAAGACGCAATTTTTGTCTTTGGCACCTGATGCAATGCACTGTGTGACGGTGTGTGTGTGTGTGTGTGTTGTTTTCAATTAAATGTGATTTAATTAATACGGAAATCGGCGGCGGCACTGCACACTGTAACGGTCAGCTGCCTAGTTGAGCACTCGACGCGCAACGAACAAATACTGAAGAAACTGGCGATGGATGGCATAAGGAGCAACGGTAAATTTCTTTCGGATTTCGTTGATGCTGCGCGCTCTTTTGCTGCGCAATGAAAAGTGCTGCCCAGCGCGGCGAATTCGCTTCCGCGTGTCTCAGCTCGCCGCAATTCTATGTGCGCGCGTGCTTATGTGTGCCCATGTGTGTGTGTGTGTGTGTGTTGCGTGTGTCCGAGGAATGCGATAAAAAACGAAACGTTAGAATGAAATGAAAATGTAGCATAATTTATGGCTGCATTGTCTTTTAAATAATTGCACGCACACATTAATACACACATACATACATACACACTTACATACATATATATACTAACAAACACTTAGAAGGCGAATTTGTTATTTTTTAAATGGATTTGAATTTGCAGGGCAACCCACCTGCAAAACGTTGTCTCATCTTTATAAGGCCGTTAGCATATTTCATTTTTTCAAATATATATGTACATATATTTTACTAGCTTTTTAATATAATTTATTGGCGTTTTTTCTAAGTTCAAGAGAAGTCATATTAATTTTCTTTTTAACTCTAAACAAAATATTTGCAATTACATGTTGACCTTTATTATTAATTTTAAGTTTAAAAGAGTTTAAAGAGTAATCTTATATCTAAAGAATATCTAAAGCATATATCATATGTAAAAAAATGTTAATAATTTATTATTTAATTATAGTTGCTAAAAATTAGAAAGAGAATTTCTAATGCAGTCAAATATATCAACTAGAATCAAACTGCTTTTTGAATATATATTAATGCACTCACATTTATTGTTTATTCAGTTTTTGGCATATTATGTGTATATAAATATATGATGTGGAATTAATTAGGGTCGCAACTATGAAAGAGTATACGCAGTTCGTCTTGCAGCTAATCATAAAAGTTTTCAGTTTCTTTTGTTGTTTTTGTCATATGATGGATCACATTGAGAAAAGTTTGTCATGCACGTTAGATAATCGAATAAGTTTAATGACGACAATGATGATTATGTTAATGCATTGGCCTTAATCTATGTTAACTATAATTCAACATTATTCAAATTGGAACCGGATGATGAAGGCAGGTCCACATCACTGGGCGGCACAAAGGTGCCTTTAGTTTGAACGCCCTCGTGCTTGGCGCTCAGTTTTAGCATCTCCGATTTGAGTTTATCAAGAATGGCATAGTTGGGCTGATTAACCGCTGCCTTGCTCTGCAGCACAGTAATCTCCTGTTCCTCTAGCTTCTTCTCCTTAAAAGTTTTAATTGAATTGTTGCCATACAGCCGCAGCAGCGATCCCCATGTCTGAATATGTGGATGCAAAATCTAGAAAAGATATCAAAATTGATTATATTGATTGATATTTTGTACAATTATCATTGCATTAAGTATCATTGCAAAGGTAGCCATTACCTGCAGTATAGCCTGCGATGCCAATTGCTTGCCCTCGCGCTTGTTCTTGCAGACAACCTTCGCCGTATGCTTGCCCACGGTCATGGTGAATTCGTTTTTATTATTTGCCGTGCGATTGATCTCCTGGGTGATCTGGACATCGCTACCGTAGTTACGCTGCAGGCAGGTCAACAAGATGGCATTGGGCGAGGGCTCTGTCGTCTTATTGCAGAACTCGGTGACGCGTGGATCCTCAATGCGAATGTCATCGAAGACCTATAAATAAAGAGAGAGAGAGAGAGAGAGAGAGAGAGAGAGAGAGAGAGAGAGAGAGAGAGAGAGAATCTTTAGTTATATATATATCCTGTTTTGGCTGTTAACTCTTACAGATAGATCACTTTGGGTTTTCTTGGCAGTGCCCGTCTTCGAATCCTTATTGTTGCCCGTTATTTTGTCCTTAACATCGGGTATGAGTATCTCCAATGTTTCGCGTGCTGCTTCCGACTTGGCCTGCTTTTTGCTAGTGCCATATCCTGTGCCATACTTGAGGTTGTTAACCGAAACGGTTGCTGAATAAGGCGTAGCTGCATTTTGCAGCTCTTTGAATTCATAAGTGGGTTGCGTCTTGAGCGCATGCTGCACATACTCATGCAGTATGCAGACAAAGCTTTTGCCATTGGGATTCATGATCCACTCTTTGCGCCCACGCGTATTTATGCTACCCTCCGCGCCGCTGGCCGCCAAAATGGGGAACTTGATGAGCTTGGTGCCATCGGGTAGCGTTGGTCGTTGTATATTCTTGATATGCTTCCGATTCTTTGTGAACTTGCGCCGTGCATTCCAACTGCGAAAGCGCAGCACGCGTATCTCCTTGAATCGGAAGAGTTTCTGGCAGTATGTGTTCAGCTCCTCCGGTGTCACCGACTCCTTCTGTGTGTTCTCATTGACGGTCACGATTTTGGCAGCTGGTATAAGTGCCTGCAGTGCTTCAGTGGCTGCTTGGTCAGCTTTAGGCACCACAGCAATCTCGTCTTTTTTCTCTTTATCATCGACTTCCATAGGCTGCTCAATAGCTCCGCTGACATGCGCCACTGGACAAATGCCAGCAGGCGACGCTTGAGCGCTGCTCTCTGCAGCAGGCCGTGCCGTGCTGTCCGAGTTGACTTCCCGCCTTGCCTCCGCTTCCTCGTCCAGGGCACGTTGATAGTTCAGACACGGTATGGCGCCCAGCGGCACGGCATGCTTGCGTGCACTGCCCGTGCCTAGAAAATATGGTCGCGATGCCGAGCAGACACGCGTCTTGCGATGTAGAAACAGAGGCATGCCGCTATTATGCGTCACCTGCACCCAGCCCTCTGGCAGCACCTCAAAGTGATTATGGCGCTTCTCTAAAAGAATATATAAAAGTGGGAATTATCTTAATCCTTATAATTATATGAAATTCCACTTACCTTCCAGCACAGTCTTAAAGCGCTGCTCATACTTGGGACGCTTGGACTCACGCAGGTCGTCGGGCAGCTTTTCATCCAATAGATTCTCAATTTCCTCGTCGTTGAAATCCGAGGAATCATAGTCGTCACCCTCACCCTCATCATCATCACCGCGCGGCTTGTCACAGTTGTCATCTGCGGTAAATGTAAATTATCATATATATTTTGCATGTTGAGTTAACGTTAAGTGCAGCAAATTAAACCTGATCCAAGCGTTAGTCTTTCGTGATGCTCCAGCCGCAAAATGGGTATCATGCGCATCTTTTCAAGCTAAGAGTTTAGACAAGTTTCACATTGAGCGAGAAAATGCGCTTGATAAGCACATGCATAAAGCGAATATTGCTGCCAACTACAGTGAGGGCATACGCGAGCGGACAATTTGGAATTAGAGCGCTTAGGCTGGAGGCATCTGTTCGTTATGACAGACTCACACTGTACAGGTATTTTATCAGCCTCCATGGCAATTTTGTTTGCACAATGATAAGCGCTGGTAAGATCAACAGATAAGACATGTAGAAGCTGTTTCTTTCAACTTTATGACTAAACACCATGTGCTCTGGATAGTCAACAATATATGCCTGCGCCGACTCTATATAATTGTAGTAAATCTCTCTGAGTGTATTCTTATCGCTTACCTGATTCATCATCATCACTGGCAGTGCCCACCTCGTCCAGCACCTGAAATTGTCTAAGCTGCTGATCAATTGGCTCGGAGAGTAGCTCGGCATCACGCGTCTGACGCATCTCCTCAATGGCGCTGAGCGAGAAACCCGCCACCTTCAGTGCCTGCTCCTCCTCATCCAGCCGTGGACGCTTGCAGGCGGTCTGCGGCGCCATCATGCCCGACTCTTCAACTTGCTTCGATGTAGTCTCTGCCATTTGATATATGGCTGTATGTATGTGCTTAAAATCTATGTTATTTAATTTAAGAGTTTATTTCATATATGTATGTACAATTTGATTGTTTGGTTTCTTATAGCTGTCTTTGAGCGCTTCTGGCCAATAACCAATACTGAGAACATCCAACGATTTCGAATTGATTTTTCATTGGAGGTGCCACATTGGTTAAGCTAGAAAACTCAATCGTTCGCTTTGTCCTCTCAGCTCGCATTTCAAACGCACTTCACATCATAATTAGAGCATGTATCAGCATAACACGTTTTCATTATTCATTATTCTTTTTTTTCTTTCTTTTCGTATTTGGTTTTGTTGCAATTTTTTGGGTAGCCGGCTTCGATTCTGGAAGCCGCTTTTGCAATGGATTCTGTGCTGAACAAAACACCAAGGCAAAAGTTGCTTAGCCTGACTGACTCACTGTGTTTATTTAAATTACAAATTATATTTATTTTATTATTTATCTAATTGTATAAAAATAAGTTACAAAATTTTACTAAATGCCGCAACGATGACAACGCTCAGACATTTTGCCGCAGAAGACAGCTGATCGTTAACAGCGCTGCCATATTGTTCAAATTTCCCTGTTTCTTTTCAGTGATTTACCAAACATTTAAAAGAAACTAATTTTTTATGCGCACCATAACTACTCCCAGTTACTACTTATCAATATTACTATTGAAATAGTAGTCTATTTTGTTAATTTACTTAAATAATGCACCACATATAGTGTGCAAATTTCGTCCTATTGGAAATGCTAACACTGCCAATTAGCAGCTGTTTATTATGTTTGACAGTGCTGCCAAGTCATTGCAACTTCCCTGTACTGCCAATTGGAACGTAAACGAAAAATTATACGTTTTTTATGAATAAGTACCAAAATACAAAATATATAATTATATGTTTTACAAAATATATTGTGTTACAGTGTTAGTTATAGTCTGATATAAGTCAATTCCAATTAGTAGTTCAACATTGTTTTTTGATAGTTTGGTCAAATTTCCCTTTACCAGCTTGTACAAATCGTATGGCCATTCTAATTAGAATAATTTTCCCTTTTTTTGCTAAGGCGCCAAAAATTTAAATATAAATTGAAAATATAAATATAAATAATAAATAAATGAATATTACGCACCAAAATAACTTTAAGTACGGAATTAGATGATTTAACGGGCTCAATCTGCAAAAATAAATTGTTTAATTACATAGAAATTCTTTTTCAATCACATTACCTCGTTTATGCCAGCCGTTACGCTCGTTTCGATCAGTTCCAAATGAAAGGGCAAACGACGGCAATTAATTGATTGCATAATTTCTGCGTTTAAATGCTGAACAACAAATAATATGAACTCGTCGCCTATATCCGTGCATTGAACAATGTACAAGGTGGAAAGGAACCTAAGATGCATGAGCAAATGCCTGAAGTCATGCCAGCGCAATTGTTGGCCAGACGTAATGCTGAGGACTCGCAAATTGGGCAGTTGAAGGATAACGCCGTTGAGGAACTGTTGACAGGGATTGTAGACGTTCAACAGTGTGAGGCCATGCAGATGTGCAATGTACTTGCTCTGCTTCATCGACATTTCCGACCCAATGCGCACATGCTCCAAAGCTGCTGGACGCAGCTCGGCAAATCTCTGGAAGAGCTTATCATGTGGATTGACAAAATAATTAATATCCAAGCTTTTCAGGCATGGCAACAGCACGAGAAACTCATAATTGGGATGGGCGGCACAGTCGATCACCAGATTCTCCAACTTGTGCACATGCTTACAAATCTCAATGATAATGTCGGCCAGCTTATGATCGATGGCCAATATGAGGGATTGCAGATTTGTCAGATAGACACACACATTGATCATGTGATGGGCCTTGCTAAGCAGCGGCTGCTCAAAGTATTTCTCCTGCAAGTCCGATACGGCCAACATGCGCATCTTATGACCATTCAGCTGAAAGAACTCATCCACTTCCTGTGTGCTCCAATGGTGCGTGGGCTCGTACCATGTAAAAGAGCGGAAACGCTGCCTATAAACCAGTTCGTAGATCTGCCTGAATCGCTGACAGGTAAATGCAAAATTACACTGACTCATCAAATCCAAATGCTGGAATACCGCGAGCAAGCAATCATCGGGCATGCCCAAAATGTGCACAGAATCCATTTTGACTTATTTTACTTAAAATCTACACGAATATACAGATATGTATATATATATATATATATATATAGATATATATATAGATGATATATATAAGGCATAAATATCTTCGACTTGAAAACTATGTGTACTATGCTTTGTAAGCTAGACTTGAATTGATCTTTACTTTAGCTGATACAAAAGATGGGCGGGAAATTCAAATTGTTCAGCTTTTACATGAAAGAATAATTTTACAATTTTCATATACAATTGCTGATCATACATAGTACAGGCTTATTATAATATATTATATACAGATTTCATAGTTTAGCAACTTTAATCAACTTTTGTTACTTAAAATATTTGACAAGGCTTAAACTGACATGCAAATAATCAAATTTCTCTTAATAAATTGTACTACAACTAGGTCTAGCTAAACTTAGTTATACTTGAACTAAACTGACAAACTTAATTGAATTAGTTAAAGATTTTACTGTAAGACACTTTCGACATCGATATCCACAGCATTGGCCAAGTCTGTGAAATTTTGTGCATTCTGCTCGTGTCCTTTGGAGCGATAATGAGCATTTAGATGTGGTCGTCGCATGAAGGATACTTTGCAGATGTCGCAGCTAAAAGAAAAAGCACGTTTAGAATAGGGAATACTTGTTGGCTACAGAGCAAGCTATAAGAACTAAAATGAGCATCCGACTTGACTTGATTGTGACTGCAATCACTTTAGCTGTCGCGTTGCTTAGTTCATTCAAACAATTCCTTTATTGCCTATTGATTCTTGCCGCCTTTACTTACGGAAAACTTCGTACGCCGGAATGGCTGAGCATATGCCGCTTGAGCTTGTTGCTAACAGCGAATTCCTTTTCGCATTTGGTGCACTTGTATGGACGATAGTTTGTATGACGACTGTGAAGGATTCAAATAAAATCAATTGTTATGCATAGAGCAAGTTCGTAAACTTACTTCCGTTCATGCTGAATCCTGCCGCTGTGATCGGCAAATGTTTGGCCACAGTACTGGCATGGATAGGGCTTCTCGCAGAGATGCGCCAGCTCGTGGCGCCGCAGCAAGTGTGGCGTATAGAACTTTAAGGGACACTGCGTGCAGTTGAAATTCTTGACACCTGTGTGGCGCAGCAGATGCACCTTGAAATTGCTGGGGCAGGTGAAATGCCGGCCGCACAGCTCGCAGATGCAATCCCTTTTACGCCGCTCACGCTTGAGTGCGACAATTTCCTCCTCCGACAACTTGCTCCAGTTGATGCGAGGTGTATTCCGTGAGTTCGTGGCAAAGTTCACAGTTGCATAGAGCTTGGAGGGTGGCTTGCCGGGTTTGCGTGGTGTGCTGGGCGTTGCAGCAGGAGCAACCGCAATTGATTCCTCAGCAATCTCGACATGTGCCGCAGATTCATCCAAATGCTCATCATCATTCACTTCATTTGTCTGCTTTTGCTGGCTATCATTTTCCGCACTGGCCTCGTATTCTTCTGTGGCTTCCTCAAACGACGTCGGCAGATCAATGCCTTCGGCATCTTCCTCCACCTCCAGATTGTCCACCTCATCCAAGTCGATCTGTTGATACGCTTCCTCAATGTTATTGCTGCTGCTTAAAAGCACCTTTTGAGTTTTTATAATGCGCTCTCGAAACACAATCGCTTCTCGCAATGCCACTTCGCAGGGTCCACAAATGTGTGCAGGAAATTCCATATTTTCAGTTAACTATCGAAAGAATATAAAAAAAGATATCAATTTTTCCACTTGATATTGAATTGAATTGCAATGCATACAAAAATTCCCGTTAATGCTGCAATTTGATGTAACATAATGTTATCGGGCTGTTGAAATAAATTTTTGGCAATCACACAGTAAATAATTTTGCCACAGGTACGACAACGTGCCGACATTTTTCAAATCATTTTCCAAATTAAACGAGTTGTTTACTTATTTTTCTCAATTATTCGCGTCGTTAGCGGGAATCAGCTGTTTTGTAATTATATGGCAGCGCTGCGACTATTGTGAATGCCGATATATTGCTAAGCTGATTCGATAACAGCTCAGCTGTTGCTTATTTTTAAATATTTACTAAAAGTAGAGACTTATTTTGTTTAAATATCTCATTTGCAATGCGCTTAAATGAGCACACAAAACTAATTGGCCAACGTGTCGTGCTGGTACCCTATGAGGCCCGACATGTGCCCAAATATCACGAATGGATGAGCAGCCCCACACTACGCAGCCTCACCGCCTCCGATGAGCTGACGCTAGAGGAGGAGTACGAAATGCAAAGAAGTTGGCGTGAGGACACTGACAAACTCACCTTTATTGTGCTGTGCGCCGAAACGTATGCGAAGACCAACGATGAGATTGCCGCCATGGTGGGCGATACAAATCTATTTGTGCGCCCAGATGATGATGAGCCGCAGCAATCTATAGCCGAGGCAGAGATAATGATAGCATCGCCCGCGGCACGCGGCAAGGGATATGGCCGTGAGGCAATGCTGCTGTTGCTCAAATATGCCCAAGAGCAGCTGCCCCTGGGCAAATTCGAAGCCAAGATAGACATGGACAATGCCGTGTCGCTGCGCCTATTCGAAAGCTTCCAGTTTAAGGAGGTGCGTCGCGTGGAGGTCTTCCACGAAGTAACGCTCGAGCGGCTCATAACGGACGATTGGCTGAGCTGGCTGGCTGCACAGGTGCAGCTAAGAGCTGAGAGATACATATGTTAATGCTTGACACTATTTTTACAATTAAGTTTATGCTGTTTATTACATTTATATTACAACTACTTTTTGCCTAACTTGCCTTCATCTTTGCTCTGGCTGTAGTCGTTGCGTAAGTAATGCTGTGTGTGTGTGTGAGTGGGTGGGTTTGCGGCAGGATAGGCATTGCATGACATGTGCCCCAAGTCAGTTATCAAATGTATATATATGTATATGTGTGTGTGGTATATAAAACTAGTTGGCTTAATGTTTGACAGCGTTTTTTTTTTGTTGTTTCAATTTTTTATAAAAATTATTATTAAATAATTAAAGGCAAACATAATTCATAAATTGTAATCGCAAATCAAAACTAAATATTTCATACCCATTTTGCTTCTTCTTTGTTTTGCTTTTGCTTAACTCGAACTTAACGATATCTGCTCAAACTTTATGCTTAAAACTAACATTTAGACGTGGTGTGCTGCTTGCTATGAATAATAAATATGCTTGTGTGTGTGTGTGTGTTTTTATGGGTGTGTGTGTGTGTGTGTGTGTGTGTGGTCCGATTTTTAGGCAGCGGCTCCATCGATGGGCATGGCATGCAGCACTTCATCGAGCAGTTGCAGTGCACGATGCAAATGCACTTCGATCCAGCAGGGTGTCTCCTTTATAGATTGACGCGGATAATCAGGTCCCCAGCCCTTCACAAAGCTC
The DNA here is from genome assembly GCA_035045365.1 of Drosophila leonis. Lineage (NCBI taxonomy): Eukaryota > Metazoa > Arthropoda > Insecta > Diptera > Drosophilidae > Drosophila > Drosophila leonis. Next base: position 1,299,837 of record JAWNPC010000338.1, on the reverse strand, counting down.
AGCCGCAATATGCACAAACGACGCAGATCATCCACACCGATGCCAGCGGCAGCAGTAATACCTGCAATACAAATACACATATATTTAAGTTAACAGTTAAGCTTCGAGTTATGCTTCGCTCACTTCTGCCGCCGCCGCCCATTTGTTGATTGGAAACGCCCGCCACGGCGGCCGCTTGGGCTGCCGCAGCAGCCTGTGCATTGGTGGCCAACGAGTGCATCTGCTGATGGCATTGACGCAAGTCGAACACCTGTTAACAATTCAATAAGTTATAAATACAAAAGTTTCGCTTGGATAGTCTCAGAGTGTTTACTTTGATGCAGGCAGCTGGATAGATCTTGTGCACGGCATCGCCCGGCGTGCGACCCGCCTCGCGATCCAAATAATAGCTTTGTACGAACACAGAATTGTCGCTGAGACAGCGCAGCCAGACATCGCCCTCCCCGCGCAGATCTAACTGCACGCCCTTGCCAATGTGTAGCCTGCAAATGGATTGTATATATGAATAGCAATTTGAACTACTCGAAAAAGGTCAAATCGATTCACCTGGCACGCTCCGACTGTTCAGTGCGATGGACATTGCTGAGTGCGCCAAGACAGAAACGATTGCCTCCAGAGGGATCCACATAGCCGTCTATAATGACATTGGGCTTGGCCGACGGCACCTTGAAAGTCTCGCCGACCTGCGTATCCAGCTCGAAGTAGGCAATGGAGCACCAATACTCCGGCGCCGGCTGGCGTGATAACAAACGTGGCTGTTGCTGTTGTTGCTGCTGCTGTTGCTGGGGCGGCGCCTGTTGCGGCGAGGCCAGATCGCCAGGCAACGCCGTACTCCCTAGAAATAAATAAATCAATATTTAGTAAAGGGAATGGAGTTTCAGAGAGAGAACACTCATGGCACTTACAGTAGCTGGCGGGTAAAGAGCGCGGATCAGGCGGCTGCATCGACTGTGTGTAGGTGAGCGTATTGGGTCCCGTCCACGTGCCTGCTGCTCCACCGCCACCAGCACCACCGCCACTGGCCTGAGCAGCACCGCCAGCATTTGGCTGATTGCCTGCTGTAGCCTGTTGTTGTTGTTGCTGTTGTTGTTGTGCAGACGGCGGCTGAGTTGGGCCGTAGCTATTGGCGCCAGCTCCCTGGCCACTCGGCTGCGGCACATAGCCATTCTGTTGTTGCTGGGCGTGCACAGTGGCTGGTCCGGAGCCGCTGTTACCGCTGCTGCCAAATTTGCTGACATCATTGCCCACGCTCTGCATTTGGGCGCCCGTTGGCGGCGCACCATAGTACTGGCCGGCGCTGCCAGCAGCTCCTCCACTAGAATTGCTGGCCACATTTGGTCCGTTGGGTCCGCCACCTGGCGGCGGTTGCTGCTGCTGCTGCATGGCCATCGTGCCTGGATCTGTGGGTGAGCTGGCCTGGGCATGATGTACGCCATTGCCTTGTGCGCTCTGTGCTTGTGTGGGCGGGGGTGGGGGCGCCATAACGGGACCGGAGCCAGGATTCATGGCGCCCATGCCCGGCATGCCATGAGGTACGGCTGCAATGCAAAAATGCCAATCAATTTCAAATCAATAATAATAAAGCTCAAGCAGCTAATTGTGCAGCAGCAAAATAAACACAAATTTCAGCAGCAACAACAAAAAATTCTTACAAAGTGCGTGCGACGCTGGCTGGGATTGGGTTTGTGGCTGCTGCTGTGGTGCCGCCTGCTGCTGCTGTTGCTGCTGCTGCTGCTGCGGCGGTGGCGGATGCCGCAACATCCACGAGCTGCGCACTGGCCCGCCGCTATCCGTTGGCTCAATTTTTGGTATTGCGCGACCGGCAGCAAACATTGCACTCATTTGATTAGCATCGGTGACTACGAAATCAACGGAAAACGAAAATAAAATAGCAAAATCAAATCGAAAATAAAGGCAAGCAACATAAACCAAATATCTACTTGGCTATAGCTTAACATCAAGATCAAGATCAAGTTCAAGTATGTTTCCAATAGTAATATGGATACATATGTATATAGATAATGCCTGGGCCGTACCATATTCACCGGGTCCGGGACCCTGTGGCGGATAGCCATAGCCACCCGGACCAACCATCTGCGTGGGATGATGCTGTATGGTGCCAATGTCGTTGCCATCAATGTCCATGCTGCCAACGAGTGAGCCGGCTGAGTATTCATCTTTGACCAATCGACTGGGTCCCGACTGCAGACTCAAGCCGGACAGATCGATGCCCGGCGAGACGACGCGCTCGTAGTGATAGGGATTCACACAGACCGAATCGCACTTGAGATCGAACGCAAAGGCGCAGTATTTCACATGCTTCAGCTCGTTCTTGTGCAGATCTGGCCAGCGCCAGATGCGTGCATAGATCACATGCGGGAAGCCCTTACGGCCAGCCACCTGTAGTCCAAAAAGGAGTAGAGAAAGCGTTCAAAATAAAATCGAGTCGAATGAAATAGTAAACACGTATACGCGTCGCATATCGCAACCGGAAATGCCACAACGTAAACAAACAAAACACATCAAGTGCATGAAAAAAGAGTAACCTGACTTTAAAATACCCTGTTTTTTGTTAAAGCTCAAAATCAATTAAATATTATATAAGATAAGATTCCCAATATGCTCTATAACTAAGACTCAGGCTTTATCATTATTGGGTAAACTTGATAATTGTCGATCGATCATAAACTAACACTTGATATATGACTAACTAGCTAACTAATTAATACTGTCTATACTATATACTATATACTAAATACTAAATACTCTCTGTTTAAGCAAATGCTAAATTTAGTCTTCTATTAGTCTGCCAGTTACAAGCTTAGGCACAACTGCAATATACCTCATTTACACATAGTTAATGAGTGCAGGGTATACAAACATATAGACCCCACACATTGCCAGGCGATAAGAGGCGTAACTGAAACTAAAGCTGAAGCTGACGCCGCAGTTGACGCCGACGTCGACGCTGACGCTCACCTGCAGTCGGCCGTCGAGCGTGCGCTGTATGGTGACGCATTTGCTTGGATGGGCGCCGTTCGTGGTAATTGCTGTTATCAGCGAATCCAATTCGTCGCGCTTCTCCTTCAGCTTCTTGACCAGCGACTCAATGGCGCGCTTGGCAAAGCCCTCGCTCTCCCCACCCTGCCGATGGCACATTAGCGAATGGACGATGCTCAGGCAGGCATCCGCTGATGTGGGCGCATTCGACGGTGGCGGCGGTGGCATTTGCACCATATCCCGAACAATTACTATAGCAACGGGAGAGAGAGGAATAGAGATATCATATAGAGGCAAATATAATAATAATAATAATAGGCTTGCACTCACTGTCCTGTTGCGCTATGGCGCCATACATGTGTGCCGGCGGACCAGCGGCCGGTCCGGCCATGCCAAAGTCCTGGGCAATGCCCAGGCCACCGCGTGCATGTGCATCCACTTCGGCGTTGTTGGTCTCGCCGCCGTCACAAAATCCGTATCCAGCTGATGGCCACAAAGCGAAGCTGTTCGCCGCTAGCGTTGCACTCACTCAAAAAATATATCAAAAATAAAAAAAAAAGCGCAGCGCCCAAACCGAAACAAAGAGAAGCACGCGAATGTGCGCACAAAACAAACGGCAAGTCAGCGAACGGCAGTCTCTCCTCTGATCTCTCTCCTTCCCCCTTTTTACTGCTTACAAGCAGTTATTGTTATTGTTGTTGCTGCTGTTGTTGTTGTAAGTTTACAACTTGTGCCAAAGAGAGCGCCTTTGGGGGTGTTACGCACACATCGAGAAAGATTGCACACACACACATACACACGCGCACACACGCACACACTTAGAGGCGCGCGCTGTTAAACTTGAACTCCCACAAAGCGCTACCGTAATTATGGCAACAGCAAGGCTTTTCTTTGCAGCTAGGAGTTCTTCTTCTTCACACATTCGTTCGTTCTGCTCTCCTCCGCTCTTGCCACTTCTTCTATAGCTGAACGTCCGGCAGCAGCAGCAGCAACAGACGCAGACATATACACTACTCACACGCACTTAGCGAGCGGTGTTTTTTAACTTTCAAATTGGTTTCTATTGTCTTGCACTGTTTATAATTTATCTTAATTGCAGCGTTTTTAATACTCGACTGCTAAACTGCACTAAATAATTTTCCGCACATCTATAGCCAGTTTTCCACCCAATTTGCTTTTCTGTTCTTATGCTCTTTCCAGAGATGGGTGCTATTTATATTTGCAACGGGTACCCGTTACAAGTAGCGAGTGGGGAAATTGAGACATCGCACGCCGAACAAAAATACATATAAATTCTATTTAATTAATAACATAATACAAATAAAATTGAAATTCTAAAATTTCAAATACAATTTTATGTTTTAAGGAAAATGTAAATATGTTTTAAGATATTCGTCAATATCACTGTCAAAACCAATTGGCGATAGTACACGCACCCATCTCAAGTGTGCAACCGTGATGAATGCACATCACTAACACTTGTTAACCAATGCAGCCCTGGCTCCATAATCTGCCATTTGCGATTTGACTGAAACAGACAATAATTTGTTTTGTTGATAAAAAATAAAATAAAAATGAGCACGCCTGCAAAAAGCACTGGCACTGGACTGGAGGATGTTAATATACCGGGCCAGGCGTTTCTACGTGAAGCGCTCACCTCATGCACGGATCCACTGAAAGCCATCGAAAGTTTCCAGCTGGAAAACGGTGTTTTGTTACCCTCGCTGCGTCCGATGTTGCCTTTATTGGATTTGCATGGTGTGCGTCGTCTGGATTTTCATACATCGCTTATGGAGGAGTTGCGCGACAAGCTAATTGCGCACATCAACGAACTGGGTCAGAAGGATCCACGTGAGCGCGAAAAGAAACTCAAGGATCTGCTGGTCAAGAGCTTTCCCGTGGTACGCGTCAAGTATTTGCGTCCTGTTGTAATGGCCATACTCCGGAATACCCAGCACATTGATGACAAGTACTTGCGCGTTCTGATGCGCGATCGCGAACTCTATGCGGACACAGACACCGAAGTCAAGCGGCAAATATGGCGCGATAACCAATCCCTGTTTGGTGACGAGGTTTCTCCTTTGCTATCGCAATATATACGCGAAAAGGAGCACATTCTATTTGATCATACCAATCTGAACAACTTGTTCTTCCAGCCCACGCCGAAGGTGCGGCGGCAGGGCGAAGTTGTCCAAAAGCTGGCCAATATGATTGGCAATAGCGTGAAGCTCTATGATATGGTGCTCCAGTTTCTGCGCACTCTCTTCCTGCGCACACGCAATGTGCATTATTGCACGCTGCGGGCGGAGCTGCTAATGGCACTGCACGACCTGGAGGTGCAGGAGATCATCTCAATCGATCCGTGTCACAAGTTTACGTGGTGTCTGGACGCTTGCATTCGGGAGAAGAATGTGGATATAAAACGTTCGCGGGAACTGCAGGGATTTCTGGATAACATCAAGCGGGGCCAGGAGCAGGTGTTGGGTGATCTGTCCATGACTCTGTGCGATCCATATGCCATTAATTTTCTGGCCACCTCGGCCATCAAGATTCTCAATCATCTGATCAACAATGAGGGCATGCCGCGAGACAATCAAATTTTGATATTATTGCTGCGCATGTTGGCCCTGGGATTGAGCGCCTGGTTCATGATCGACACGCAGGACTTTAAGGAGCCGAAGCTTGATAACCAGGTGGTGACCAAGTTTCTGCCTGCACTCATGTCGCTCATGGTGGATGATCAGTGCCGCAGTCTGCATGGCAAACTACCGCCCGATGAGCGTGAATCGGCACTGACGACCATTGAGCACTCGGGTCCGGCACCGGATGCCGTAGAGGCCTACATCCAAGAGAGCTCGGTGGCCAGCATTTTGGCCATGTACTATACGCTGCACACGGCCCGAGTCAAGGATCGAGTGGGTGTGCTGCGTGTGCTGGCCATCTTGTCTGCCTGCAAGGATGATCGTGCCTACGAGGATCCCTTCCTACATTCGTTGATTGCTCTGCTCATACCCATGAGCGAGGAGTTTGCCACCGAAGACTTTTGCACCACCCTCTTCGATGAGTTCATTTTTGCGGGCCTGACCCGCGAGAACGTCACCTCCAGACACATGATGAAGCTGCTGTGGTACATCTACAATAAGCTGCCCGCTGGTCGCCTGGCGACCTTGATGAAGGCCATGCAGCCAACGACGGCGCACAATGAGCACATTCACAAACTCTACGAGACGCTGCAAGAGCGCATTGGCACGCCCGTGACATCAGACGCTGCCACGCCCACCATACTGGATCAGCCGCCCGCTGACTACGATTCGCCTCTAAAGAGCGTGCCCACACCGGGACCACATTATAGCGCACAATAAACTCTTGACGTAGAGCATCAGTTAGATATATATATATGCATAGTTATTAAGCTTCAAGCTAGTCTTGTCTATAAACATATATATCATATATATATATATATATATATATATATATATATACAGATATATACATATATACAAATATATATGTTAAGTTTCACATTTGTTTAGTTTATAGAGCAATTCGATCAGCCTTCAGAATTTGTTTTTTGTTCATAGACCATATCTCTTCTGGATATGTATATATCTAGAATTAAGTCTAGCTATATGTACACATATGTTTCTCAGTTATAAAAACTATGCTCATTAAGTTTTTTTTATCAGATATATTGTCATATATCATATATATACAGCTGTGGTCATAAAAATAGTAGTGCAACTTAAATGTAGCATAACCATAATATTTTTGCAAACAATTTGAAACATGTTTTCAAATTTAAAAATTTAAATTATTTATATATATTCAAATTGCTTTGAAAATATGTTTATCACAGAAATTTTGCTGGCCAACATTTCAGTCGCACTACTATTTTTATGACCACAGCTGTAATTTAAATATTTTAATTTTTTTAGATATGCAAATTTAGTTTTTATCAGCTGTATTGATATTTAATATATAGTAAGCAACTTAAATAAAAATATTCATAAAATTTTTAAATGAAAATGTTAAAGAAAACTAAATTATATATGAATATAATTTAGTTTTCTTTTATATTTTCATTTAAAAATTATATGAATATTTTAAGACAATTTCTATATATTTTATAATTATATTAATATAATTTATATAAAAAAAAGGAAGATACCTATTTTAATGTTCCATTTTTTTTTAAATATTAATTTTAATTAATTTTTTTTTAATGACAAATTTTTTATTAAAAAAAACGAACTTACGAGCTTTTCAAACTTAACCTAAAGACTAAATATCCCTAAAATGGGCTTATAATATACCTATTATAGCTTTTAAAGAATAGAATAGAATATAATCTTGAAATAAAAAACTTTTTTAATGTATGGTATAGAGTATCATATATCATTTATAGCTGTCATAGAAACATGCGTTTTTTTATATGAAAATTATATTATTATTAAAATTTAATACAAACAAATTTTGCATAGAAAATATAAAAATTTTTTTTTTTTTTTTTTTTGATATGACAAATTTTTATTTAACCCTCCAATCTTTGGGAGAGCAACTCAAGCTTTGGCTGCCGCATCCAAAGCATTTTGAATATCATCAATCAAATCTTCGGCATCTTCCAGGCCCACAGAGAGGCGTATGAGTGTGTCCGTAATGCCCAAAGCTTTGCGATCTTCGGCCGGCACCGAGGCATGGGTCATGATGGAGGGCAGCTCCGCTAGACTCTCATAGCCACCCAGGCTCTCGGCGAGCGCAAAGATCTTCAGAGCTTTCAGAAAGGCACGCGATTGGGGCAGATCCCCCTTGATATAGAAGGAGAAGACGCCACTGTAGCCATATGTCTGAGCCAGTGACAATTGGTGCTGGGGATGCGAGGGCAGACCCGGATGCAGCACCTTCTCCACGAACTCATGCGACTCCAGAAACTTGGCCACCTTGAATGCATTTGCCTGGTGCTGCTGCATGCGCAGCGATAAGGTCTTCAGACTGCGATTCACCTGATAGCAATCGAAGGGCGACGGCACAATGCCCATTGAGTTCTGCAAGAATTTCAGTCGGGCATGGAGCTTGTCGCAATTCATGGTGATGCCGCCCATGATGACGTCCGTGTGGCCGTTCATGTATTTGGTCAGGGAATAGCAGACCAGATCGGCGCCCAGCTCGAGGGGCCGTTGGAAATAGGAGGTGAGAAAGGTGTTGTCCACGGCAACAATCACATCCTTGCCCACTTGCCGACTGATCTGCACCAGAGCCTTAATGTCGCCAACTTTCATCAACGGATTTGTTGGCGATTCCAGCCAAACGAGCTTCGTTTCCGGTTTGATGGCGGCACGGAAACTTTCCAACTTGGTGGCATCCACGAAGGTGGCCGTTAGACCAAAACGTGTTGCCACCTGGCGGATCAGGCGATTCGTACCGCCATAGACATCATCGCCCATCACTATGTGATCGCCTTGGCTGAGCATGGCCAGCACAGCGGTGGTGGCGCCCAGGCCGGAGGAGAAGGTCAAGCCATAGTTGGCATTGTCCAGCGCTGCCAGACACTGCTGCAGGACATTGCGCGTGGGGTTGCCACCGCGCGAATAAACATAGCCGCGATGCTCCCCTGGTGCATCCTGTTTGAAATTCGTGCTCAATGTGATGGGCGGTATAACACAGGCGCTGCTCCACTGCTCTGGATCCTGGCCAACGTGTATGGCCTTTGTGGCGAAGCCTTTTGGTTGTGCCTTAAAACTCATTTTTATCAATGTTCAAATAAAATGCAGCCACCCCACACCTCGACATGCAATTCGTCAATGACAAGTGCATCGCTAGATTATCTAGCCCTTATCTATTTATAGTCTAAAAAATACCAAAGATAATACTAACAGTGACTGTTAACTTTAAGATTTTAGAATATTTTACTGAGTCGTTAAATTTTTATTTTTATCTCAAGTAATTTTTAAATTTAAAAAAATTTTAATTTTTCAAACACTTAACATTAACGAACACTAAAAGCACCTATTTAAATATGCATGTCTTCTTGTGAGCAGCAGTTGGAAGTTCGCGCACTCGCAACTGGTTCCAAAGAACCGAGCCGCCAGGCAAGGTGCTTGCCAACCCTTCGGCAGCTCATTTCATTTAGATATTTACATATATTTGGTCGTGTCGCAGTTCAGAAAAAAGAAGACAAATACTGATTCAAACGCAGAGGCATCCGGGTAAGTTACTCAAAAAACTGATTAAGAATACTAATATCACTAATTGTAAACTGTGTAACAATGCAAAAGCGACTTTGTTAGCGTTAAATTAACTGAACTTGCCGAGTGCCTTACGCCACGCGTTTCTTCCAATAAGATTATGAGTGTGTGTGTGTGTGACGAAATCTTGAAACGAAGGTTATTGCTTCTTTTACTGTACAATTCTTAATTTAAATTGAATTCTTATTGAAACTACAATTTAAAGAATCCATGCAGATACTCAGATTACAATTGTGCATTCAATAAAGCTGTTAATATAGTGTATGAAGCTTGTTGCTGCAACTTTCTGGAAGCACACATACAGAGGCAATATATGTATGTGTGTCTGTGTGTGTGTGTGTGTGTGTGTGAATGAGTGTATGTGAAATAGCGAAATTCTCTTCTCCCCGCCCTCACTGGTTCATTCACTAAATTGCTTAGCAACAGCTGAAAAATAGAAAAAGATTTTCACTATTTGGTGAAAATGTAGACAAACTATGGGTGATAAACATAAATATGCGTATGCGTAAATATAATTTTAAAATTGTTAACGGAAATATTTTTAAAAAAAATCTGTGAGCAATATTATGTATTTCATAATTTCGAAAATTGATGAAATACAGTATGAAAAATACTTAAGTTAAATATCATCATTATATTAGTACTAATTCTATTTGATTATACATCTTTTATGTAATTTGACTATCAATTTCAAATGAGCCGCGCTTTAAGAGGCTGCCACCTTATGACTTTATTGCAGAATTGCCAGTGTACAGAACACAAAATCAACCATCTAACAAGTGGCAATTCGTGTTTCTAAAAACGTACACATTTTAGTCAAGTTTGCAGTATTTAAATACTGCACTGCATGTTTCTCAACATATACGACTGTTGGGCGAAAGCAGTTCAGCACGACTGAGCAACATTTGCCTACTCTTTCCAACACGCTCATTTCGTAGCAACACGAGTGAGGCAACATTTGAACGAGTGAGGCAACATCTCCATTGGGTTGCCAGTGTATGTTTTTCTCCTCTTGTTTGAAACGCCAGTTTACATTTGGAAGCAACAAAGCAAAGTACCGTTTGGACTGTAATTGAGCGTGTGCGCGTGTGTTTGTATTTTGAATGTGTGTGTGTGAGTTTTTGCATTAAACAAAATTGTGTTATAAGTTGAATTTTTTAAATTTAAGTACATGCAAGATCAAATGTATATTTAACATAAATTAAGTAGAGTAACTTAGTACACAACAACAAAATTACGATGTGCAGCTGATGGGAAAAAACCTACCACTTTTAAATTAGTGCGTGGGAAAAATCGATCCACAAACTGTTTGCAAAGAATATGAGAAAAATGTTGGCTTAACCGAGAGACAATGACAAAAACAACAACAACAACAAGTTCACTGTGATACATCTTTTGCAGTACAAATTAGTTAACAACAAAAACACTTAGTATAGTTAAAAGAACCAACTTCAAACTGTACACTTACTTTTTGTCGAGTGCAATAATAAAATTTTCGCCAAGATTCTCAAGTAACTAACTCATCTCGAAACATTCCTGCGCAACATAAAAACAACAAAATGGCTGTAAAAACGTAAGCATAACTATTATTACAACAACAACAACCAAAATTACAACAATTTCATTGCGTTAAATCAGAAAAAAGCCCAATTTGTGTGTGTTCCTTGTCAATTGTTTTTTTTTATTGTGTGTATATGTATATATATGTATACACACATACACAGTTACATTGGTATATGCATTTACTTGGATGCAAAGCAGATATGAGAAAAAAATTGTAGAAACAATTTACGTGTTTGTTTCAACTCTCAATTCGTCTCCCAGCTGTTCGAGCATAAGTGTATATATACATGTGTGTGTGTGTGTATGTGTGTGGGGTACAGTGGAGCTGCTATTCATAGGTTAGTTGTGTGAGAGAGACAAAGAGAAACTGTGCTGGCATCCCACTAGTACAGTTATCCAAACAATTACGCACAATAATTATATTTATATAACTTAATTAATGCCCTAACTTCTATGCATTTTGAATTAAGCTCATATTGTGCCTAGTTTGAGTGCAATTGTATTTTTATTGTCGTTTATTTGTAAGCGACGCACTGGCTGAGAGAGATCCAACCAGTGGAAGTGTTTCAATTCCAAAGTGTAGCGTTCGTTTGCTGCTCTCTCAACCTATACACTCGCAGTCGCAGTGCGCAAACAAAGAGTTTGTTGAGCGTGTGTGCGTTATGTTCGTGTTCCCATTTGGTTTTTTGCTTTGTATTCTTACACCAATACCAATGCACAAGCTCTGAGTGTATTTGTGCAAGCTCGAAAATTGCGTCAGCCAATTGAAAAATTTATTTATACTTGCGCATATTTACATGCCCCAAAATGTTAGCTAGGCTTTTAACTCGTTTTGTTTTATTTTTGTTAAACTATGCTTAACTTATAGAAACATTTCAACTCGTAGCTCAGCAACTGAGTGTTTCAATTTATTTTGTTCGTATTGATTTCTGTCTCGCTCTCACTCTCTCTGCTTGATTTCACCTTCAGCATTTTTGTTTTTTTTTTTAAATATATTTTTTTGCTTTCTGGGTCATATTTGTTGATTTCAATTTGTTGGTGTTGTCGCAGCAAACATATTTTGTTGTCATATGCTATATTTTATATATTATTATTCATTTTTAGCCATGAACAAATAACCTTCATAAGGGCTCCCACACAAATGACTATGTGAGTGTATGTGTGTGTGTGGGAGATGCTTGGCTGTGCGTACCGTTGCTTTGCTTATCCCTTCATTTACCCACGCCCCTCCTTTTACATTTGTTCAACATACTTTTGCTTTGTCCAACGTCTTTAGCGTCTTTTTTGTTGACTCTGAGGCGTTGGCGCGCATTTCGTTTGTTTTTTTATTGTTGCGTCTTTACACCGTTTGATTTGTAGCTTCCTCGGTTCATTTACAATATACATATATATTGTATGTGTATATATGTGTGTGTGTGTTACTGTTGTTAGATAGACGCATCAAGTGAGAGCATAAGAGAATGAGAGATGCAAAGAGAGCGAGAGAGAGTTGCCATCTTGATCTTGACTGCGGTCAACCGCCCCTTAAATAGCCCGTAATTCCGTCTCCGTTAAATAAAAATAAAAAATTTCACTTGTACTGCTGCACAGTTATGTCTATTATGTATCTTCGGTTACTAATCAAGATATTTTTTTTGGATTTTTTGTTTTTCGAAAATATCTCGTTACTTGTCTGGCAAATTTTTAAGCAACTGTCGTTGCGACAGTCTCAAGTGAAACTTGAATCTGCTGCCAAAAAAAAAACTATATTCGACAGCTGTTGTCATATGTGGGAATACCAAGTCCAAATAAAGTGACGCATATTCAAAAAAAAAAGCTGACCAATACTTCTTATCTATGCACCACTGTGCAGCGTAAATGAGCTCAATAAGCATTTTAGAATGCGCACAGCGAAAGTTAATTTATAGAGCCCCCAGTAGTTGAAATAGGCTTTTCAACCCCGTCCGTTATAGACACACACACATATACAGTCATACATGCATATAAAGGTAATTCGAGTTGCCTCTGGCAACAATGAGTGTCAACTCGTGCCAAGCAAAAAAAAAACGACTTTGTTCGGTCCACCCCTTTTTGCATTGTTGCTGCCTTTTAGTAATTTTATTTTTTCCTTTTTGGATTTTCTATTGATGTCGCTTTTCTAATTCAATTGAAAGGTGCTGAGGCGCATTCCAGGGCAGCTGCTAGGTTTCAGCCCTGGGCAGCTGCTTGCGAATCGTACAGCAATTCTCTGGAACTGGAACTGATACTGGTTCCACATATTACAAATAACTCAATGCTGTGGGGGCGCTCGATAAGTTCGTATTGTTTTATCTCAGTTTATGTGATGGAATGCTACAAGTATAGTATCCCGCTGATATGAGATACAGTGGAATGTCTTTAGAGCGGACAACATTTTGAATGGCATTCCTTGATTTGAGCCTCCGATAACTGTTCATTTGTGGTTCCAATAACAATTTACAATATGCGATAATAATAAATTATCTTCTTGTTACATCCGCTGTACGTTTTGCTCTATTAACAATTTAGATTGCACTGCAAACCTGATAAATATATGTATGTATATGTACATATATATTCAAAGCCCACTTATCAATGGCTATAGTTTTTCCTCTTTGTTTCCCTGTCATTTTGGGGTACAAAGTGCGGCGGAGTGTTGGTGTTGGTTCCGTAGGGGCTTATCTACTCGTGTCCATAAAATACCAACACTAAACCAATTACCTCTAAAATTGAATAAAAATTCCTCAATGCATTTCTCGTTTCGCTCATCGATAATGAAAACTAACTAAATGCAAATATATGTAGCCGTCCGTTCTATTTAAGTGAGTCGAGTCTCGGAGTCCATTGACAGATTGCCGAGACAGCCAGCAGACAGTCGGACATATGCACCTAAAATAGTACATGGCATACGTAGATAGTGAACACATAGTTCCGTTGCGTTTGAACTAGTGCGAGACAAGGTTCGTTGCTTGAACTTGCGCACGGAACACGAGACACGAAACTGAACGCGCGTGATTTGGCAACACAAATTTAGTTTCAAATTGCAGGCGACCAACTGATAGAACAAAGAAAAGACAATAAATAAGAAATTCGAGTTTCCTCATTTGTTTAGTTTTTCTTTGAGCTTTGTTTATATACAAATGAGACAGAGCAATTTGAGCATTGGCTCCAATCAAATACAAATACAAACAAAACTGTTTCCATTCCATTCCATGGCACGGCAATAAATTATCTCGTCTCGCCAGCGCATGCCACAGGACAGCTGCTGCGCCTGCGCCCTGTCAGCGGGAGCAACATTTGATGTTTCCGCTTTGTCTGTGTTTCGCACTGTACGCTATTTATATTTACATACAGATGTGTGCGTGTGTGTGTGTGTGTATGTACAGCTGTTTGCTTGTGCTTGTGTTAGTGGGGATGAAAACTCAATTTGGATGTCGCGACGTCTATGTGGCTTCCTGGTCGGGCAGCTTTGGTGGTGGTTGGGGTAGTGTACAGCCTGGTTGACAGCCCTTAACAGTTCGGTGCACAATTTAGTTTGTTAATTTCATCAAAGCCAAAGTCGTTGGCTATTTGAAGCTCAGCAAAGGGGTTGGTCACTTATTAAAAAGCAGTTGGAATGGTGGCATTGACACATGCCATGGATCAAACCAATTCACCCGGGGTGGCAACTCCAGCTGTTGTGTACCTGTTTGGCATCACGTATGACGCGTAGCGTCGCGTCGGCCCTGCGTGCAGAAGCTGACGCAAGCACGGAACGCAGAAATTTCCCGAGCTGCTGTTGCTGTTTGAGCTGATGCAACTGCTCTCTGGGTGCTTGCACTCGAAAGCTCCGTTGCTCTCCTTTTTTTATTTTTTTTTTCGTTGCTTTTTAAACAGTAGCTCCAAGTGTCTTGTCATTTGTTGACCTTCAGCAGCTTTCAATACGCAGCCCCAACATCAATTAAGCGCTGATAAATGAATAAACCGTTCGACAGTACAAAACGAAAAGCATAAAAGCAAAAACAAACACACAAAAAAACTGCTGAATAACAGCGGCCATCTCTCTCGTGCAGGTGTTATTTGACACTATGCACGTCCCTGTCGCACTTGCGTGTGTGCGTCTGCGTTTGCGTCTGTTAATTAAACAGCGTCAGACAAAAAATAAATAAATAAATGGTGAAAAATATTTTGCAAGCTTTTAACTTGCCTTTGTTTTGATTTCATGCACTTTAGCTAAAGCAAATAGAGAATAGACAAATACACACAGACATCATTCACTTTCGTTTTTAAGCACTTGTAATGTGTGTGTTTGATAGATACATATACCTAAATACATACATACATACATACATACATACATACATACGTACGTACGTACATAAATATGCATAAGATCAGCAGCGTCTCTGCCCTGCCTGCCTCTCGCTCTGTCTCTCTCTGCGTTGATTACTGTTTTCTTTTAGTTAAAGCTTATTGTCTGTGCTTACTGCACAACAACAATAAACGTATTTATGTACATTCATACATTCCAACATATTTTCATATTTCACACCTGAGCAGGCGTAACCACACCCCCTCGCCTGGCATTCGTCTTCTTCGTTTAACTCGCGTTTGGTAGTTACGAAAATAGGCAAAAAGTGAAATTTTTTTTACAAACTCGCAAATGTTGGCTAAGTTGTTCGAACAGTTAATAACAATAACAACAACAACAGGCAGCAGCAGCCTAGGTAAAGCTCATATATAAATAAAAACAACTACACACATGCATACACATATGGGAGACCATATCAAAAGTGTGTGTGTGTGTGTGTGTGTGTGTGTGTGTACGTGCTTTGCGTCAGCGGCACGCGTAATATTTTGTTGTTGTTTTACGCTGTCCAAAAGATCAACAACAAAATACACAAACATAAACAAGAAACTAAAAAGCAAAAACTAAAAAAAATAATTAAATTTAGAAAATGTCGAATCGAATTGGGAAATATGGTATAAACAGATATTTACATAAATATATAAATAATTATTATACAAATATCATTTGAGCCTTGAATGCGATCAACAGAGAACATTTGTTCTCTCTCCCTCACTCGCACTCAATGTGTTACGGCAGTAAGGCCAACCCAATCCATATAAGCACACACACACACAGTCACACACACACACACACATTCACATGCACATAAATCGGATAAGATGACGAGACAGCTCAAGCTTTAGTTCTCTGACCTGCTGTCTCTTTCACACTGTTACGCATTGTATGTATGCAGCTTTAAGATGCCCATCAGAGCGTTAAGGTTGAACTTTGACTTGGTGCCGTTAGTTTGTCGCTGTTCAAGCTTTGGGCATCATTGCAGGGCTGCAGCGTCATGCTGATGACTATCGAAAACTAGTTTCTTAACTGAGCGACCTTGAATTGAAACACTTGTGGTTCCACAGCGAGTGGGCTTATTGTTTTGTTTCGTGAACGGAAGTAAAAAAAGAGCGTGATTTGTATGTTTTGGTAAACTGGTGATGTTTCTTTCCCCCTGCCCCGTCGTTTTATAAATTCTGCAAATGCGTCAGATATGTCGATATACATAGTGCCCTCATCGGTTTCGTTTGTCTGATTCACATTCGAAATATGATTAAGGTGCGGTCAGTTTCTTGGAGAAAGTTCAGTCGCATTGATCAACACATTCTGAATAATACATACATATGTATATATTTTATACCTGATTCACACAGCATTTTGAAACGAGTTAAAATTAATTCGAACTTGAATTATTGCTCATTAGGGTATTTTTAACTCGGCTATGTTTAGCCTTGTGAAACGGGGTCTTAAGCTGCTAGCCATGGGCCAGGTTAATGACAACTGTTTTGAAACACATTATTAACACTTGTTATGGGGTTTTTAGTTTTTTTCGTCAGGGCTGTATGTTTACAATTAAAATTTCCCTTTCAACTATAAATAGCAAACAGTTCAACATTTTCTTTAGCACCATGTACATATCCCGCTGCTACTTACAATGCTACTTCAAGCAGCAACAATGCCATAAACATTTATCTCACACTTTCAAGTAGGTCTCGTCTGGACAGCTTCAAATTTCGAAACTGTGTTTGTTAGTTTTTATATCATTTATCATTTTACGTCTGTGTTTGGATTATTTAATGTTTTGTTTTCGCTTGCTTCCTCTATGGCAATTGCTAGCTCTAGCCCATAAACATTAGAGAAAGCTTGCCCAGCCCTGGCACATTTGCTGTTGCTGTTATCTCTCAATCCCAGCGTATCCGATTCTGTGTGCGTGTGTCCCTGTGTGTGTGTGTGTGTGTGTGTTTTCATATTATTAGCTGTAAGACGAACGCTGAATTGGAACAAGATGGCGGCCACTTTGTTTACTCAAGTGTGCGCAGTGAGCTTTTTGTCTTGCGTTCTTTGTTTTTGTTTTTGTTTTCTTCATTTGCAATCGGAAATCAATCAATGTGGAGGACTCAGGGAAGTCAATATATTATATTGTCTCAAATTCTTAGACCATTTTGTATAAATATGTGATATTGCCCAGGCTATTTATATACATACTTAATGTATGTTGATCGCCTTGAGACAGCGATCAGCCCACCACACCCCCCAACCCCCAACGCGCCCACTTGCAGCCTTGTTACGCTTTGTGATTTGAATAAAAATGTAAGCAATTTGATGTGTTTGAGGTCAGAAATAAATCAAATGTATTCCAATGTCAACACCGCTTGCCACACTGTGCACTCGACGTTTATGCTCAGTTTTTAACGCTCAAAGTTCGTTCAACGCATTGTAAACAGTTCAATATACAGAAAGAAAAAGAAAAATGAAACAAAGAGCAATGCTCTTTGCCAAAATAACAACAATAACAATAACATTTCAATACAGTTTTGCATAATTTGACATTAATGAACTTCATTTGACATTTAGCAATTACACAGTAAAACAAAAAAAAAAAAATTATATATTTTTTATTATTTTTATATATTTGTTTATTTATTTAACATGACAATTAATAAATATGCTTGCATCATTTTGCAGCGTGTAAGTTTTTATATATTTTAGCTAAAAAGAGAGAAATTTCCAAAAGAACCAAAAAAAAAAAAAAATAGTTCCACTGCGAACTGAATACACTGTAAACAATTTCAGCGTCTAGCGTTTATTATCGTACCAAGCATTGAGCGAACACATAATAAACCACATTGATGCTAGAAATTCTATAATTTCTATATTATTTCACTAAATATTGTTTGAAAAAAAAAGACAATTTGTACGCTTTGACTGGACTGACAAGAAATATATAATTGTCATTTGTACACTGAGCACAATTGTCACGCAATATACATATACAAATATATTTGTTTCCAATATATGTATATATTGCATTGTTGAGGGCGTTTTGTTTGTCAACTGTTTGCAAATTGTTGAAAGAATTGCATTAAGGTTTTTGTTCGGCTATTAACAGAGCTATCAATATATATATATATCTATATCTATAGCTATATATATATTTGTATTTCGGCTCTGGGCTACTCGAACCGGTGTGTGCAGCACAAGTAGCAAACAGTTTATTTTATTTTCGGTTGCATACGCGCCAGCAGTGGATCATAATCAAATATAGTTGCTATATAAAGAATTTATAGATATCTATATATAATCCCTGAAGCGCTGCATTTCTAGTCTTCAATTTCGAGCTGCAGATTGAGAGCGTATTTAGTTGGTTTTTCTAAGTGCACTCGTTGATATACTGCAAAAAAAAAAAAGAAGAAAATATTTTGAATTTGGCTTGAAATTGAATTTTGTGGGCTTTTTTGCTGAAAATAAAATCGTAACTCAAACAAGTTGATCAAGGGACACATTTATATACATACATATATTTGGCCTGAACGCAAAGAGATTTTTGTATCTTTTTGCTGTTTTTTATATTATACAAAAAACAACAACAACAACAACACCTTGCCATATACAGGTACTAGGCCAGCCCTCACAATGTCTGTCCCTGTACGCTACTCTGCTGCCGCCGAATACGCCGTCGTTGATAGTGGTTTGGATAATACTCTAACCCAAGAAGAGCAATACCACCAACAACAACAGCAACTGCACCAGCAACAACTCGAGCACCAGCAACTGCAATACGCGCAATACCAACAGCAGCAACAACAGCAGCAGGAGGAGGAGGAGGCTCTATTGTATTGCCAATTGCAGCAGCAGCTGGAGGCGGAGCAGCAGGCGCTGGCGTTGCGGCAGCAGCAGGAGCAGTTGATGCAGCAGCGATCATCGATGTTGATGTCCTCAACGGTGATGTCATCACTTGATTTGCCCCATAACAATAACAACAACAACAACAACAATAATAATAGCAACAACAACGCCAACAACAACAACATGGATGCAATCAGCATCAATGCAATCCTGGTCGATGATGAACAACCATCCACATCGGCACAGGCAGCGGCGGCTATTTTGAGGGGCAAATCAATGAATGGTGGTGGCATCGACTTGGTGGATCATAATGCAGAGATGCCAACTGATTGGATGAGGATTGCGGACGAGGGCCGGTATGGGACACCGGGTGCTGCTGGCTTGGAATATCAAAAGTACGAACAACAACAGCAAACACTGGAAACAGAAGCAGCAGCTGGAGCTGGAGCAGCGGAGCCAACAGCGCTTAAAAAACTAGAGGATCAATTACATGCGCTCAGCTCGGATGAGCTGTACGAGACTCTGAAGGAGTACGATGTACTGCAGGATAAATACCATACAGTACTGTTGCTGCCCAAGGAGTCGAGGGTAAGTTCATATCACTAGCAATATCTAAGACTGACTGATTGATTGGGTGGTTCGATTGAAGGAAAGATAAGAAATGATTGAATTTCTTTGAATTTCTTTATAATATCTAAATATATTTCGTTCTCTATGCATTTACAGCGCGAGGTAACTGCCGGCGGACGTGATGGCTCGGCGTATGTGCTGCGTTGCTTGAAGATGTGGTACGAGCTGCCATCGGATGTTTTGTTCTCGGCGATGAGCCTGGTGGATCGTTTCCTCGATCGCATGGCTGTCAAGCCGAAGCATATGGCCTGCATGAGTGTTGCCTCCTTCCATTTGGCCATTAAGCAGCTGGAGTTGAAGCCCATACCTGCCGACGATTTGGTTACAATATCTCAGGTATGTCACACACAGACACACGCAGCCATCAGGTATATGAAATTATCTAACTTACTTAATATTTGTACAGTGTGGTTGTACCGCTGGCGATCTGGAACGGATGGCTGGGGTCATTGCCAACAAACTGGGCGTACAGATGGGGCATGCCCCGATCACATCCGTTAGCTACCTGCGCATCTATTACGCACTCTTCCGCAATTTGGCTAAGCAGATTGGCGGTGATTTCTTTAAATTCTATCAGCAACTCATCAAACTGGAGGAGCTGGAGAATCGCCTGGAGATCCTGCTGTGCGATGTCAAGACGACGGTGATAACGCCAGCGACATTGGCTCTAGTGCTCATCTGCCTGCATCTGGATTTCCATATTAAGGAGTCGTACACACGCGGCAGTCCCGAACTGAAGCATGTCTTTGAGTACATACTCTATCTGCAGGAGTACATGAGGGTAAGTTCTATTGATAATGATGTTGAATCAGAATAGAAATATATATATTTATATTTATATATGTTGCAGATACCCGATCGCGTTTTTACCTGCGGCTTTAGCATTGTCTCGGGCATTCTGTCCCATTACAATGGACAGAATAAGGCGCCCTACAAGCAGCGGCTTGTCTGGAAATTATCCAGTCGCACGCTGCGCGTCCTGCGCCCGATCAATCGCTTCTCATCCGATTTGCCCACCATTGAGGAGGGTATATCGAATGCCCTAGATGATGGCCTGCGTTCAAGGTGAGTGAAATCAAGAGAGATAGATATAAATATATATATAAAGATATAAATATATATACATATCTGATCTGAGTTAGTTTGCTAGGTAATACACTTTCAACTAGGCACAGTTTATAGAGTTTTTGGATCACAGCAACGGTTTCTTCTAGAACTTTCCTGTTTGTCTAGCTGAAAAGGTCCGTTATTTATTTTTAGCACTATTATTTGTAGTCTTTGGACTAATTTGTATGTAAGCTAGCAGCGAGCAGCGAGTATGTGTTGAGTTTTGGTTTTTGTTTTTGTTTTTGTTTTTTCGCGTAAACAAGTTTTTAGAATTGACGCGATTTTATTATCACAACAACAAAGCACCAAACAGCAAAACAACAAACAACAACAAATACGCATAGAAAAATCATGAGACCCATTGGCTGGTTTTGCCTGTCCCTGTCCAACTCGTCGCATTTGCCAAAAGTGGTTCGACAACAGCAACCAGCAGCAGCAGCAGCAGCAACAACACCTACAGCTAGACAGCCATACATATGCACATATGTCTATATACACATACACATACACATAGATACACACATACGCACATAGTTATATGACTTTTTTTTTTGTTGACAACAATCTTATCAGAGAGGCACGTCAATTGGCAGCGGCGGGGTGTAAGGCAGGCAGGCAGCGCGCGTGAGCGAGGGTTGCTTTAGTGAAATTATGAAATTCGCCACACACACAAATCTAGAATTCGCTTCGTGTGTGGAATTCGCCGCGATGTGCGTCAATGGTTGGGCGACGCAATGCGACGTGGGCGTCAGACCATCGATTTAGTTTGCACTTGATGAAGGCCTTGACATTTCATGCACTAATTGAAGCCATATTGAATATGACAGCGTTTGTCTAATATCTTAGAATATAATGAAAATAATTATTTCATTTATAAATTAATTAAACATTGATTTCAAATGAATATGACAGAGCTAAAATTATAAATAATATTCAACAAATTGCAAAAAAAAAAAAATAAATATTTTTGCCAAAAAAAAGAGAATCAATGAAAATAATTATTTAATTTTTACATTAATTAAATATTGATTTAAAATTAATATGATAGAGTTGAAGTTTTTATAATATTCAACAAATTGCTTAAAAAAAAAAAAAAAAAGTCTAATTTTGTCAAACAAAAAAGAAAAAAAATCTTTGAATATAAATATTTAATTTTTAAAATTATTAAACATTGATTTTAAATGAATATGAAAGAGTTAAAATTTTTATAATATTAAACAAATTGCAAAAAAAAAGTAAATTTAATTTATAAATTAATTAAACATTGATTTAAAATGATTATGATAGAGTTAAAAATTTTATAAGATTCAACAAATTGCCAAAAAAAAAAGTCTAATTTTGCAACAACAAAAAAATCCATTTGTACTTGACATTGAGACCTTCACATTGTTATGTTCCGAACAAATAATCTATATATACATATATACATACATATGTACATACACATATACATATTTATATGTATGTATATATATTTTGGTTTTTTTTTGGCAAGAGTATTAAAAAAAAAACTCAATGCTATGCCTAAAAATTGTTGTTTTGTTTTTTTGCTTTTTTAATTTGTGAGCCTTCAGCTGTGTTGTTTTCTTATCTGATGAGGTGTTTTCATATATGTATATATATGTATATATATATATATATATAACACACACACATACATCTATACCCTTGTTAAACTTAGTCATAAACACTTTGAGTTCAATGCACTTTTTGACTTTCGCACTGCGTCGCAACAAACTGATTGCAACTTGTGCAAAGGTTTAAATCAGCTGATCAACTGAAGTTTTTTTTTTGCCAATGGCCTTCAACTTGAGCTGGCAAAGTTTAGCGATAAAAAATAATGATATAATGTTAATTGCTTTGTTCGATTAGACTCGCACAGTCAGCATGTTAATTACTTTAGGTATACTTAATAATAAGTCATATAAGATCTATGCACTTGATACAAATCATATAATGCTTTTGTTTATTTTTTTTTATTCCCTGCAGAACCGAGAGTATTAGCTCCGAGGAGGAGGAGGACTGGCCAACTTCACCCATTATTCCAATTTTCGAACAATGTTAGTAGCTTCTACTTACCCCCAGCAGCAGCAGCAGCAGCAGAAAATCTATGCAGCAACGAAGCAAAGCAGCGCCCAAAAGTCAACCAACAACGGACAAGTTTTGGGCAGCCGAACTGAAGCAGCAAGCAGCGAGCAGGCAGGCAGGCAGGAATCATCTATGCAACACAGCGGCAGCAGCAACAGGTGCCACAAATTGTGCCAGCAGTGGAAAAGACATATCTACAGCTACAACAACAACAACAACTGAGTAACTGCGCCACACATTTGTGAGCTTCTATGGTGTGTGCTTGTGTGTTAGCAATGGGTGTGCGTGTGTGTGTGTATATAATGCTAAAAGAAAAGAAATGATGCATCATAATTTGTTTAGCATATGCACACGCATATATATATATATCACTCTGTATATATATATGTGTGTGTATATATTTATATATATATATAATTTACGCTGGTTCTACCATTTAAGAAACTATTGAAAAATGCGAGAGGTCAGCCACAAGCCACAAGCCACAGGCACAGGACACGGCACGAATATATAATTTTTCGATTTAATTTTGCGGCAAGACACAACAAAAACAAAATATGTTAAAAAAAAAACACAAAAGCAAAAAAAAAATCAAAAAAAAATATATGCATAAATATAGAAATGATGCGGACCATCATACAAAAGATTGATGTCGTTCCGGACCACAATTGAGATCGATGAAGGAAAACGATAAAAATGCGAATTGACAGGCTAACGGAATGGAACATCAATTTATTGTGAAAAAAAAAAAACTTAAAAAAAAGCAAACAAAAAAACAAAAAAAAAAGTATCTATCAACCCAAATTCAAATAAGTTTAACGTCAATTTTTGTTATCCATGTTTGTTTTGTAAAACACTTCACTGGACCCTTAAAAAAAAAGAAGAAAACGAGAAAAAAAATCAACAAAAAATCTAAAAAAGTACAAAAAATCATTAAATATAGACAGACTATTAAAATATAAGTTAAATGTTCAAACTTTACCCCCTAAAAAAGCAAAAGCAAACAACAAATTTGGCCGCGCTGAGAATTCAAGCAAAATCTCTATGACTAAGCAAATCGTAACAGAAATATTAAAAAAATAATAATAATAACCTCCAATATGTAGTTGAGTGTGTAGTCGATCATTTCTTACTGCTCTATAAATATATATTTATATTTAAAACAAAACAAACAAAAATCATCTATATAGAAAACATTCATAATTACTTTGAGCTAAGTGGAATTTGTTATTATTTATTTAACAACACAACAAGATCTTTTTGAAATGAAATGTATTTAGAACAATGCAAAACAACAACAACAACAACAACAAAAAAACAACAGTGATCAATTTTGTCTATGAATATATATAAATATATATGTATATAGATGCATATAATTTTTAAAATATGCATACTGTATGTATATATTTATATATATATTTATCTATATCTATATCTATAAAAACATTTCACTTTTTTGTTATTTAATTTAAAGCCTATTTAATTTATTAAAAAACCAAACTTGTAAAAACAACAACAACAAAAAAAACCCATGTACTAAATATACTATAAATATTATTATAGCAAACCAGCAAAGAAGAAGAAGACAAACAAAACAAAAACAAAGCAACAATATCTTACAATATGTTGTCTTTTTTTTTTTGTTTTAAATTCTACTGAAGCGCCGCGCTCAGTTTAAAAGAAATTATGATGCATTATATAGTAGAGTATATATATATATACACGGCAGAACAACAACTATGAAGAACCCGAAAGCTCTGAACTTGAGCTAGCAAAAACTATCCGCAGAATGACAAAAACAAACAAACAACAAAAGAAAAACATAAAGTTTTTACATTTCTCTTAAAATTCTTTTCATTTTTAACAAAGAAAAACAAGAAATTTTTTAAACAAATGCCAAATCGAAAAAATTCAAATTCGATTTTAACATTTTCTCTGTACATTTTAATAAAATGCGCGTGTCACTGTGCACAGTGGCATACAAGTTTCTGATTGAAATATTTGCAACAAAATCCAAATGTTTTATTTACCTTTGTATGAGTGCCCCTGTGTGTGTGTGTGCGTGTGTGTGTATAGCTGGCAGCTCCAACTGTATCTTGGCAACTCTCTCGCTCTCTCGCTCTCACGAACTCTGCTGTGATGAAATGTGAGTACTTTAATTAGAAGAGTAACGAAAAAATACCTAACAAGCCGCACTCTGCACACTCTGCAAATGTAAATAAAACATGGATAGCTGTACAAAAGTTGTAACTTTTTAACGACTGTGCAATAGTTTAACTATTGTTTTTGTTTTGTTTTTTGCAAACAATTTTTGAAGTCTTTCATGGCAATACTCATATTTTTGTAAGCTTAAGAAAAAAGTGTTAATATTTAAGCGACGAAGCTAGAAGAGAAAAGTGTGTGTTCATTGCCAGGCTGCATGAAAAAAAGAAAACATTGTTTTTTTTTATATATATATACATATATATATTTTCTAATCTTAGTCTAACTTTAAAAAACAAATGGCAAAGTGACAAATAAGACAAACAACAACAACAACAAGAACAAAATGGAAGTATAGACATAAGACTTTCTACAATTATGCCGCCAGTCGGTTATTCTGACATTAATTGTAAATGTATTTTAAAACTAGCAAATTTTACACATTTTTAGCGCGGAGTTAGTTAAATATTTGCAAGCAAAGTTAAAACAAAACAAAACACAACAAACAAATAACGAATCATTTTAACTAACGAAAACAAAATCTATCTATTAGTATTGTATAATTATTTCACTTAGTAGTACAAAAAAATAAGAACAAAACATGTACTAAATTCTCTTCCGCATTATATTTAATATTAATTTGTAGAATTTTAGTTTCATTTTTGACAACGAGATCTTAAATTGTACATTTCATGATCTCTGGAGAGGTTTTGTGTAGTATTAGAATTTAATTCATTTTGTAAATTATCTATCATCCATTTATTTTATAATTATTCTAAATTTCAAATTTGTATTTAGTTTTAAAGGATTCGTGGCAGGCAAAGAAGGAAAAAGAACAATTAAGATAACTGAAGATTGTGTATAAATGTTGAGGGAGCTGTAAAAGAACAACAAAAACCGTGATTTAATTCATTGTATACACATGAGAACAAATAAATGAAAAAAAAAGTATTATTAAATGGTAAAAGTAAAGAAAGTTTGTTTTAATTACATTTTGTTGCAGAAATCAAAAAGCAACTGTTGTGTAAATCGATATGATGCCATCTCGATTCATTATCGATAGCCAGCGCAACAAGTGTTGGAAAACATGTCAACTCAGAGCTGCACAGAAATTCATCGATAGCACGCGTGTAGTGTTTTTGCTTAGTGCTGGCAATGCCGTGACACATAACCTTCCTTTTCTAAATAATTTTTGTGCTGTGTACACGTGTTCTCCACAATGGCACCCGTCGAAAAAGCTAAAAAGGTCGCCAAATCGGCCAAAAAGGGCAAGAAGCATCCCCTGAACTCGTACCTCTCGGGTGGTGTCCTGCGTTACTCCAAAGCCCAGGTAAAAACACAATAAAACACACTCAGAAAATATGCTCACAAAGTTAGTTTTGGCATTTGCTTTGACGCGCCGCCTGTGCGTCGACAGCAGCAACATCGTGTGTGAACAATGCGCTTGACTAGTGTCTGATATATGTATTTTTGTTTTATGCTGTATAGATGTACAAGCGCCGTGCGCTGTACCGCCTGAAGGGTAAGAAGAGCCCCGTCGTCCAGAAGGAGCAGGTGCCAATCAAGAAGGTCAAGAAGATCGGTGGCCCCAAGAACGGTGGTGAGCGTACCGTCTATCTGCGCAAGCCCAAGGCCAACTATCCAACCAAGACGTTCGTCAAGAAGCGTCCCGGCAAGGCCAACTTCAGTGAGCACAAGCGCAATACGCGCCGCAACCTGCAGCCAGGCACCATCCTCATCCTGTTGGCTGGCCGTCACCAGGGCAAGCGTGTTGTCCTGCTGAAGACTCTGACCTCCGGCCTCTTGTTGGTCACTGGTCCCTTCGCAATCAACTCGTGCCCACTGCGTCGTGTGTCGCAGCGCTTCGTCATTGGCACCTCAACGCGTGTGGACTTGGGCACCTATAAGGTACCAGAGCATTTGAATGACGCCTACTTCCGTCGTCTGAAGGCCAAGAAGCAGAAGAAGTCGGGCGAGGCCGATATCTTTGCGGCCAAGAAGGAGCGCTTTGTGCCCAACGAGCAGCGCAAGAAGGACCAAAAGGAGGTCGACAGCGCCCTGCTGAAGCTGATCAAGGCCCATCCCGAGGGTAAATACTTTGCGAAGTATTTGCAGAATATGTTCGCATTGCACTCGTCCCAATATCCACATCGTCTGCGCTTCTAAGCCCAAGCATAACTTCAATTTAAGGACTTTTTAAATACTTTGTACAAGCCCCGCTGATTACAAACAATTTTGTAAAAAGAAAATAAAAAATTACAGAACCGGAACCAAGTGTCGAGGTATGAGGAAAAGTACAAACTTAAGTGTGTGTGGCCTTAATCATTTTGCAGGCGCCTGTGCCTGTGACTCTTTGTCTGCGTCTTCGTCTCCATCTTCGCCGTCAGCGTTATCCGGCAGCGGGTACTGCATCTGCAGATTGAGCGCGCTCAAGAATTTGCGTCGTCCATGTATATACCAGAGCATTTCCCGGTACGAGCCCGGCAGCACCTCATCCACAACGGTGTCCGCCTTGAAGGTGATGTAGAATATGTTGGTCGTTGTATGCTCTCGCCTGTCCGTATTGAAATTCTGGGCAATGGTCATCAGCTGCAGATAGTTGTGCGACGTATAGACCACATGGGCGTTCATCTGCAGAAAGTCGATGACCATGACGGGCTTCAGGAAACTGATGTCCGAGATGCACTTCAAGCGGGGCGCATCTCCCACATAGACGCTGGCCATGACGACGGTCAGCTCGACGGCCTTGCGCATCAGGTAGCCGCCGAAGATTGTGTGCTGTGAGTTGCGATTCTGTGGGAAGGGTTTCAGCAAGGTCGAGCACATGCTATCCTTCATCCAACGGCAGCGATGCGGCAATATTCGTTTGTTCAG
Organism: Drosophila leonis; assembly: GCA_035045365.1. Lineage (NCBI taxonomy): Eukaryota > Metazoa > Arthropoda > Insecta > Diptera > Drosophilidae > Drosophila > Drosophila leonis. Next base: position 1,271,958 of record JAWNPC010000338.1, on the reverse strand, counting down.
CTCAAAGGTATTTGGGGGCGTGGTCCGCTGGAGTAGATTGTACATGATTGCCTGCTCATGCTCCAGCGGTGGCGAAATGAATACACTGTCGCCTCTGGTTCGTTTGCGTTCGATTTGCCGCTGGTCCGCCTTCTCCCAATACTCTTGCTCCATTTCGTCGGCCGGCTTGAGGGTGTTCGCTGGCGCTGAGCCCGTATTGGTGGCATTGCGAGCTACCATTATGAACAGCGCCTTCGTCACGTTCACGTATTTGCCATCGAGCGGCTGACGCACATAGATGGTTATCTCCATGGAACTGCTGCCGGTCCAGGACACAAAGCCACTCAGCTCGAGGTTCTTGTTCAAGGCTAAGTGCTCAATGTTCTTGAAGTCGACGCGATCCACGAGTATGGTGACAAAGGTATAGGGCGTGAACACATTTTTCGGCAGCTTCGGCAGCAGGATATGCCGATGACATATCCAGACTGGTGCAGATGGATTCAGAATCAGAATATATAGATTAAATATGAATATATATTTATATAGTCAACCTGCAAACATATCCATGTCCTCCATCAGGCGACCCAATCGCAGCAGGCCCAGATGATTAACGTAGCGATCACGTATCACCTCGTTGGTGTCCAGCGGCACAGTGGCTATCGTATAGGAATCCCTCATGCTGCGCGTTGGCAACTCATCCTGCTTGGGATGGTACTTGAGCAGATGCTCCCGCGACTTGGGCCTAATATGATAGCCAATGTCGACGCCCGTGCGATCGCGCAACTTTATGACAACTGCGTCCAAGATAAATCATGAATATCGTTTGTGTTAATGATGGTCTGCGCTGCTTACTCTCATCGATGGTGCCAGAATAATGATCCGATTGCGCCCTCAAATGCTCATCCATTAAGTAATGCCTCCGAGCGCAGTGCAACGGCCATCGCTCTTGCATCCTATTTTTTTGCAGTTTTCCTTATGTATTTAAAAGGCTTAGAGTGATAGCTACGCATGCCTCACCTGATCAAATATTGCCATCTTCGAGGAGTCCACAGACTTAGACGCGTCATACGGGATTTTTCAATTAGAAATGTTTAGAAAAATTTAAAAAAAAGAAATTTATAAAAAAAGAAGAAAAATTAAAAATTTTGACATTGAAAAGGCTGTATTGACATATGTTCAGAAAAATAGTAGTGCGACTGATATAGATGGACATTTGTGATAAACATAATATTTTGAAAACTTTTTAAATATATATGTTAATTTTAATACTCGTTTGTTTTCAAAATATTATATTTATCACAAAATATTGTCGGCCAACATTTCAGTCGCACTACTATTTTGATGACCACAGTTGTATCTATATATAAAATCTTGTTATCAATAAAAGGAAATTATCTTTTTTTTATATATGTATATAGCAATACAGTCTTTTCATTGTCAGATTTATTTTTTAATTTTTTATAATTTTTCTTTTTAATTTCAGTTTCACTACTATTTTTATGACCACAGCTGTATTTCTATACAAAATCTTGTTACCAATAAAAGGAAATTATGTGTTTTTTTATATATATATATTATATATATTAGATTTACCTTTTAATTATTTTTTTTTTTAAATTTCAGTCGCACTACTATTTTTATGAACAAAGCTATATGTCGATAGCAATTAGATTTAGGAATTAAGACGACATCGAAGTAGTTGAACCAGATCATAAAAAATGATTTTTTGAAGTGCTTCGAGGATTGGTAAAAGATACAGCTCTATATATAATCTGACCAGGATTACTTATAGATATTCATAAATAATTTTTTTTTAAATTAAAAATGGTTTTCCTTTATTTTATTAAGTGTAGAAATTAAAAATTAAAAAAAAAATTATATTTGATAATTAAAAGTTCTTTATTTAGTAATTTCCATTTTGTAAAAATTGCACTTTTTGAAAAAATTAATAGTTGTAAAATTATAATTCAGCTATAAAATATACATAAATTTGTCAAATTGAGTCTAAAATCTAAAATTGTATAATCCAGTTAAACAAACATAAGCAAAGCGAAGATATCATGTTTCTTAGGTTTATCAGCTATGACATATGGCACTGTATATATATTTAATATTGCCACTGTAATATTGCCTCCTGAGCTTTAGCGTTAGCCCTAATCTTTCGTAATCCACAATTTATCACTGATCAAGACCCATGCTGTATTTGAATTTGCGACGTCCTTGGATGTACCACATGGTCTCGTGGTAGGAGCGTGGCAGCACCTCGGTCACTGTGTGCGACGCCGAGAAGGTGTAGTAAAAGGTATTGGTGGTCACCTGGTTGCCCGAGTGCGGATCCAGCACCTCGGCCACTGTCATAATTTGCAAATAGTTCAACTTTGTGTATACAACATAGGCGGTCATCTTAATAAACGAATCGACGCTCACGGGCTTCTCGAAGCTAATGTCCGCAATGTGCTCGAGCTTGGGACGGGTGCGACAGTAAAGCACTGCGGCTGCCCAGCTAATCTCTAAAGCGCAACGCATGAGAAATCCGCCAAAGACGCGATTATGATGATTACGATGTTCGGGAAACGAGGGAATTGTGCTCATCTGATACGAATGCGACATCCATCGACAATTGGGCGGCAAGATGCGTTTGTTCAGTTCCATGGTGTCATTGGGTGTTGTCCGCTTGTAGAGCTCATACATGAGTGTCTGTTCCGGATCGTTGGGTTCCACCTTGAAGATGGACTGGGCGCCAAGCAGTTGACGTTGTTTTTTCCGTTCCTTGCCGCCAGCCAAAATCACCGATTCCTCCTCGTTGGCCGGCTGAATGGGATTCACTGGCGCCGCTGCCGTATTTGTGGCATTTCGTGCGGCCATTAGGAAGAGGGCACGCGTCAATTTCTGATAACTGCCGTTTTGCATCTGCTCCAGCCAAACGACAACCTCCATGGAACTGGTGCCCACCCACGAGACATGCCCGGACAGACGAATATCCTCGGTGCCGGAGGCAAGCGTATCGCTGAAATCAATGCGATCCACCAGAATCGTGACGAAAGTGTAAGGCAAATGCACATCTGCTGGCAGCTTGGGTATGACCACATGTTGGTGGCAGCACCAGGCTGTACAAAGATAAGATAACATTGATTATTCAGTCAGGCAGTCAGATTTCCATAGAGCAATGTATGCCAACCCGCAAACATGTCCATATCTTCGAGCAGTCGACCCATGCGCACATTGCCCAGATAGGTCACGTACTTGTCCTGGAGCACGCGATTCGTGCTGAGCGGTATGGTCGCCGATGTAAATGACTCCTGCATTGAGCGTGATGGCAGCTCCTCCAACTTGGGCTGGTATTTCAGGAGATGTTCGCGCGACTTTGGCAAGGGCTGATAGCCGTGCTCCAGGCCCAAACGTTTCATCATCTCTTCCTTAACTGCGATAAGAGTCGAGGAGTATATAAAGTAAGCACTTACTGCATTGACTTCTAAGATTCACTTACTCTCCGCCATGGTGCCTGAAGCGTTGGGCGACGAATGCTTAATGTGCGTGGGCCGACCATAGTGACGGCTACAACGTTTGCCTTTATTTACATATAAACTAACATTTAATTAACAAATTTGCTACTCACAGAGAGACAACGGACGACGCCACACTGCTTGGAGCACACAGTTTACTTGGCGTCGTTTTCAGAAGTGCATTGCTGGCCAGGCTTAAGCATCTCTTTGCCCCTGCTAAAGTACGCAGCATTGTTAATTTTGATAATTTATTTTCAAAAATCCGAAAAGAAAAATGGCGATTTTTCGTTGACCTAGAACTAGTTGCTGCTATGTGTGTACATACTCTACTGACGAACAGCTGATTCGTTGGCTGCGCACACTGGTTCGATGCTACTCGAAAGTCCCATCAAAAGCGCTGCTGCTGAAGAGGTGAGTGAGTCTGATAACATCGATTAGCTTGTCTGTAAACTGTTTTATCTTTTATCTAATCTAAATTAAAAGCGTACAAGTGTGTACAATTTATCAGCTACAATTACAATATTTGCATACACATACATTCAATTAATGCGTGTTTTAGCTTATCTGTGGCACTTGCACCACAGTTCATTAGCGACACGTCTAGTGACGTCATCAATGCCGTCTGTGCTCGACGTTGATTAGCAGTAAATTAAATCTGATTATGATTGCTCAACTAATCGTCATTATAGAAAGGGTAGTTTATTAATATTTAATTAATTGTGTATAATCAATAAATAAAGAAATATATGTAAATATATGTATATATATTTATAGACATATTTCAATATTTTTGGGATTCTGCTTGCATTTATGTACATACAGCTGTGGTCATAAAAATAGTAGTGCGACTGAAATATTGGATAGCAATGTTTTGTCATAAGCATAATATTTTGAAAACAACTCGAAACGACTATAAAGATTAAGATTAATATCTTTATATAATAATATATAAATAATATTTATTATTTATTAAATATATAAAAAATATGTATATACATATATGTATGCAAATATATATGAGCATATTATAAAATATATATGAACATATTTTAATATATATATAAATATATATTAAAATATATATTCAAATTTATATAAATATATAGTCAAATTTATCCCAAAATTTCAGTCGCACTACTATTTTTATGACCACACCTGTATGTATTCTTCATATCTGCTCTATCTTTATATACTATATAAATTTTAAAAATTCAAAGTATTTCATTTTTCAATATAGTTTAATATTCAGATTAGCAATATTATATTCAATATTCTTATATACTATATAGATTTCATGAAATGTAAAAGTATTTAATATTATTTAATATTCGACTTAACATATATTAGTTCCAATATTCGAATAAACAAGAATACATTCAATACATTGTGTATACTGATTAAATCAAGATATGATATACTAGAGATTCAGTTCCTTAAGTGCAAAGTTAAGAACCATGGGCAGCAAGCCCGCATCCTCCAGGTCCAGAATCTGCTGGCGTAAATTGTCCATAGGCTTGGACGTGATAAGCTGCAAATAACAAGCCAATTAGTTTTGTGGATCAGCAAAAGTAAAACTAAATCCAGATTCGAACTTACTTTCTTAACCTTTTCGCGATGCTCAGCGCTTTGGCAGAAAATAAGTACAATGGCAGCCATATGTGGCCGTTGGATGAGCATGCAGAGCTCGGCGAATTGGTAGAGATTCAGCGCATGCACAACCGGACAGCCTTGCAGACGTAGCAGCGTCTTTTGCAAACGCTCCTCCAGTGCATTGGAGCGTGTTTGCACCGCATTCTTGAGCGGATGCGACAACACACAGTCCCAGGCCAGAGCGAGGCCATCGAGATGCAACAACTGCCGCTTACAGCTGAGCACATCGACCAATGCATTCAGCTCACGCACCATATTAAATATAACCATGCGCTTCAGTATGCCATTCCAGATCTTGGGCAAATGTATATCGAAGCCCAGGCAAATGTCAGCCATTACCTCAAGCGAAAGTGGATTCTGTGCATTGCGTTGCCAGAGCATCTTCAAGATGCTAATCTTATCGCAATTGTCATCCGCAAACTTCTCTATGTTCGAATTGTAGCCGAGTGCCTTCAGCTCGTGGACACACTTGATCGTTATAAACTGCCGCTGGCTGATGGTGTTGCTGAAGGAGTTGCTGCCATCGTTGAGCTTGGAGTAGCATTCGTACATCTGCAACTGCGTGGAGGTGTTCACAGAGCTGCAAAGGTCGCACAATAATACATAAATATATGATATTTAAAGAGTTCATTTCAAACATACCCGCCCTTAAAGATGAGGCCCACCAGGAATTGCACCGCCTCCGATTTGGGCCAGCTGCTGAGTATATAAAATGCTCGTACAACATTCTCGCTGGCATTGCCTGTTTCATCGCCGCCGCTGCCATTGGTGCCATTCTCTGGCCAGTTGTGATCCTCGAGGAAGGTCTCCTCCATAATGGTGCCATCTGAAGTCTCCATTGTGACGGACAGCCACTTCTGCAGCAGCTTAAACTGTATGGCATCTAGGCTAAGCTCGTGCAGCGCACAAATCTCCTTGACCAGGCCATTGATGTCCACCTTGCTGGACTTGAGTATCAGTTCGTGATGGTAGAGGCAGTGTATGAGCTCTGTGGGATGCTCGACCAGACGCAACAGTTTCTCATCGGTCATGCCATAGACGTGTAGTAAATGCTGTGTCTTTTGCATGGGATATCTGCGCTTAATCTTCACCAACTGATCCTGACACTTGGGATCTTTGGTCAGCGAATCGTGCTCCATGGCATATTTCCAGCACTCATAGGAGGCCTCCACCTGATCTGCACCCTCTGGCGCATAGCCAGCTACAAAGTACAAGATTAGGAACACTTTGCTCGGACTGTGCACGTTCTTGACCAAACGAAGAATCTGCAATTGCGAAGCGATTAAGTTTAGTCTTAAATTAATCAAACTAAATCAAGCTCAAATCCTTACCGATTTAAGGAATGCATTATTTGTTGGATGCAAGCTCCAAGTTTCTGAGTCGGTTTTCGATTTGTACTCGGCTATGGAGTTCTTAACGGCTGCCATACAAAAGTAGTCACAATTCTGAGAGATTTCCTTGGAGTTCTTCAGCGCAATGCACATAAGTATAAGAGGGAACCAGCTCTGACAGTTGTCCACATTTAGCTCGCTATCTGTAGCCAGAATATCACAGAGATTAAAATATAAAAATATATTTTATAGAGAAAGCTATGCCCCAACCACCCACCCAGTATGTCCTTCAAAGGCTTCTCCACAATGGGCTTAAATGGCAGGCGATAGCGCGCTATCTTGGGCAGCACACCGTTCTCCTTTTGCGACTGCAGCCACATGTCCGTCTCCAGCTGACCGGGCCGATTGCGACGACGCGTGTTCATCTTGTGGCGCAGAAAATGCAAAATATTTATCCAGGTCTCCATCTGTTTGGGCGCCGCATCAAAAAATATGAGTATCTCAATAACGCACAGATACAGCTCATAGAAATAGATGTTGATCTCCTCAATAAATTGCTTCAGTTTGGCTGTAAAGAGATCCACATTCTTGATCTCATTTATGTACGGCTGGCACATATCACGTATCTCCTGCACGCTGCTCAATATGACCAGCTCCTCGTCCCCGAACGTATCGGTCTTGATCTCATAGCGCAGCTCCTGTGCACTCAAAATGCTCAATATTTGTGTGATGAGCATCTTTTGATAGTCCAAACCGAAATCGGCGCTCATGCGCTCTAGCAGCTGCACATTGAGTCGCTTGTTATGGAATTCCTTTAGCAACTGATCGATGTTGTCCATTTCGGCATTGAATTTACCTTTAATACTGGGATCCTGCTGGCAGAACTCCAAATAGTAATACAGTTTGTTGCGTCTAATGGGAAGCAGAGACATAAAACTTAAGCAAACCAAATTCATATTTATGTAACCCACTTGGCACGCAATATTTGCACATTATCCATTTCATCAATGTGCTCGTGGTACATGGCGGAAAGTGTGAGGAAATGTATTTTCTGCTGATCCGTTTTAATATCCATGGACAGCTTATCAAGCAGAGCACGCGACTCAGGGTCCGCGGTCAACATGGTGAAAAGCTCTAAATGGGATAAAGTTAAATTAGATCAAGAAACACAATTGGCAGCTAAAGACTTTTTTGTTTACCAATCAGATTGGCATCCTTGTTGTTCATTGCATTGCGTAGAATTCGTCGCAGTTGGAGGGTAATGAAGCCCTCATTTATGATCTTTTTGCTGTGATTCTGCTTCTGATATTCCAGCAGATACTGGGACATAATGTACCACACATCATGCTCCTTGGCTTTGGTCAAATGCTCCAACGACAAGAAGAAATCAGCGCGTGCGCCATCAATGTCGTTCTTCACGTTTTCGGGCAGCAGCTGCTGCAGTTGCTGCAGCAGCGAATTATTCGAATCCGTCTCAATGATCATGAGCAGCAGCGTGCGAGCCAAAAACTTGACAATGGGCAGGCTGCCGCTAAGCCGTTTCTATAAGGAATATAAAATATATATTTATTATAATATAAAATTTAGTTGGGTTGATGTTACCTTCTGTTGCGGTTGCTGCTGTGGCTGCACATCGATCTCCTCGAACATGGAGACGGAGTAACGTTTCTTGGACGTTGACTCCACAGTCGGCTTCACTTCAATGGAATTGTTGAGCGCCATGGAGAAATTGAGCGTTGTCTCGCCCAAGGCAATTGGACATCCATCCAATGCACGGCAGATTTGATCATTAATACTCTGCTCCTTGCCCAAATAGTGCGCCTCGATGGCATCCATGGGATAGTGTATGACCGCAACACGCACATACTTGATCAGCTCGTTGAGATCGCGTTGGCGACGGTGCTCGTGCAACATAGCTTCGGCAAGCAGCTCGTAGGCCAGCGGAAAGCACAAAGGATCAGTTTCATTAAGCTGCTGCAGTGATGAATGCGTATCTAATAAAAAAAGAGCTTCATATTCAAATCAAGTCAATTGAAGCAACTGCCAGCTAAGCCTTACCATGACCATTACTTTTGGCTTCACTTATCTGCTGAGCCAGCAGCTCAATGGCGAAGCTAATGAAGTCGTTGCTGTTCGCTGGCACACAGTCGATGAACTCCAGAATATGATGAGCCAGCGCACAGCTGAGTGGCAGACAGTTCATGCGCTGGCTAATGCACAGCAATCCTTGCACCTTTTGCAAATTGAGAGCGGCGCACAGTTCGCCCATTTCGTTGACTATAAAAGCGCAGACATTCAAGGTGGCCTGGGCGCGTGACATGATCAGCTCAATGCCCTTATTGAGCAGTTCCAAACGCTTTTGCATCGGTATCAATTCACTGCTGCTCTGCAGCTGCAAATTGAACTTTTGGTGCAGCTGGAAGCAATGCTTGATGAGCAAATATCGCTGCATGTAAATGGGATCCACATGGGGCAGCATAAGCTTGAAGAGCTCGAGCAGATTAATATGCTCCTGCACCTTGGCCTCGTTCACAAATGAGCCGGAGCTCATCTCGAGTATATTGGTCAGGATGTCAACAACATCTCCGCATTGATTATCATTGCTTTTGCTGCTTAAGGACTTGAAGAACTCGTAGGCCATTTCAATTTGACCACGTCGCGCCATCTGATAGCAACAATTGAAATTGGCGCTTGTGGCAATCTCTGGCGCCGCTTTGGTCAGCGTGTGTATATCCTGCAGCATGTCCGGCAAATTGAGCTTGACAATGCGCATCATAAATAGCTCGAGATTGATGTCGACAGCACTATCCGCTGGCCAGCCATACTTCACCTTCATGATCTTGATCACCTGAATCTCATATTCGGCATTGATCTTAATGCTCAGCGGATGCGTCGAATTGCGCAGCTTGATGAGCGGCGCCAGCGTTTCGGGCCAAGGCACTGGCGCATTCTGTAGTATTGAGAGGGCGCTCTCCAAGCGACTATCCTCATTGTGCAGCAGCTCGACGCAAGCCATTGCACGATCTATCCAATTGCTAAGCGCTTGACGATTGGCCACCAATTGGCCTATATACTGCTTGATGGCATTTAAGGGCTGGCGACCCTTCTCCTGATAGATGGGATACAGAAAATCCTTGACCAGACTCTGTAGATTATCCAAATGCACGCGCTGCAAGATGCGCAATGCAATCCCATCTAAAGAGTCCTCCATGTAGTTGTCCAGCGTAAAGCTGAGCTTGTAGATCTTCTTCAATACTGATAGATCTTGCAGCGCATTGACCAGATCACGCAGCTTGCCAATATTACGCTCTTGCTGTCGACCCACATCGCTACAAAAATAATTGAAATATAAGTTAATAGTATAATAATATAAGTTAATAACAATTAACCCACGAGTAAATGAATTTAACTTCTTCAAATATTTCCAAGATATTGCTGGCAAATTCTAAACCAATATCGGGCCAGTGCTCGCTATATTGCAGCTTGCGTGTCATCTCAATGCTCCAGTCCGTTATGAATGGCATAATTTTGGGATGTGTATTGCTGACCATGGGCACGAACTGACGCAGCCACTGCACCACATTCAGCGGCTCTGTTGTGCTGGGTATGTAGCCCAGCAGTGTGCGCAATTCATCTTCGCTTAGATGGGGTAAAACGCTGCTGGAGTGACGACGCCAAATGAGGCAAGCGGTGGGCATATCGGTGCTGAACATGCCCTTGATCACCTTCACCAGGTTCGTGTTGTACACGAACTTTTGCCACTCAGTGTTGCACTCATAGGGATCGATGATGGCCAGCGTTTTAAGACGATGCAGTTGCTCGTCTATCTCCAGCATATGCTGCTCATCGTCCTATATACAAATATCTGGTAAATATATATATATCTATATAAATATTCTTTGCTTACCTCAAAATCCAGTCGCTTGTGTATTTCTTTTAGATAACGCTCCAGAATCGGACGTGAACTTAAATTAATCATGCGATTATTTTTGATAAACGCTTTGCTCTCGATCTGACCCAGCAGATCGAGCAGCATTTGAAACTTTTGTTCCAGCTCATGGGGCTGCACGCTGTGTGTGTTGGCATTGCATAGCTCGACCAGAATACGCTTGGCTCGGGCCTCATAGATGGGCTGCAGGCATAGCTCAAATTGTATACCAAAGTCCTAAACGGAAACACAAGGAATTATTATCTATATCAAGCTATCCATAAATGAAATGGTCTACCTCCGCCTCATCCAGGCGCCCTTTGGCTATTAGTTTTTTCAAGCGATCACTGGGATCTGTCTCGGAGACCATCATCATCTCCACCTCTGATGGAATTTCGTTTTCTTTGCCCGTCCTAGCCGCCAGATAATACAAATTGACGGCACATTTGGGCTGCCGTATAAGCCAGGCGTGCAGCGGTACTTCAACCTCGTTTTTGCACTTGAGCGCTTTAACAATCAGTCAGAATTAGAATTAGAAATGAAGGAATATATCAAAAGTCTTACAGGGATATTCGACAATTTTGATGAAACGTTCGCCCTCAGCTGTGGGCTTGGTAAGTATCAAGAGCTCCACATGCTCCTCACTGGACTCCATGACCAGCAAATCCTCGATGAGCAACGAGCGGTTCAATGCCGTTGGGCACAAGCTGAAGGTGCGTGTAAATGGACAAATCTCCAGCAGGTGACCCGATTCTGTCAAAGCAATGCTGCAAACAGTTGATCATGATAAAAGTGCAATAGATAATAAACCTAACCGAAACCTACACACAGATGTCCATATTGTAAATGTTCTTGATGCTGCCCAAATGGGTGGGCAAACTGATGCGCGTCACATCATTGGAAACGCTCTTGAAGCTGAAAGTATCCTGTGCGCCAGTTATAATCAAATCGTGATCTGCTCGCGGAGTTTCCTGATTGTTGACCGCATAGCCATGTGTGGTTGGCAGCTTGAACAGCAGCGCACTATCCACGCTATTGGCAGCTCGGCCAGGGGATGTGCGCTCAATGGTGACATCGTCCAGAAGTGCTGCCATATTCTCATTATCATTCAATGTGACATTGGCCAGGGACTCCAAATGAGCTTCATTGATCTCGCTGAGACTGGAATGGAACATATTTGGTTGAGGTGAGGAAGTTCTCAGTTGTGACTGGGGTTCCACTCACCGGTAGACGCTGCCATTCTTGCAGGTGAAGTAAAAATGCGTGCCCAATTGCTGAATGCTCGTGAAGGTGCCGCTGCTGAGACTAGCATCCTCCACTTTGATGCACACACTGAACAGCAGCAAACCCTTTATATATACACCATGCACCTCGCCATCAGTTAGTCCACATACAATAAGATTGCCGCTGTTGGATATGGCAATGGCATCGATGTTTGCGCCAAAACTTAGAAAGCTGCACTTGGCTATCAGCTCATCTTCAAGCAAGAGCAGGCTCTTATCGATGGATATCACCATTTTGCCACTTTGCACAGCAGCCTGAATCGCAGGATATTTTGCAACCTAACCAAACATTTGCAGCTTTATTTATTTATTTATATTTTTTTTTTGGAAATGACAAATAGTTTTACCTCATCTTCGCTGCTTATTTTGAATATGCTGCGTGAGGAGAAGGCATTCGAAATGGTTTCATCCTCCACCGTAGATGCCTCAAAATTGCTCCACATTGTTTTGCACCAAATGTTTTGTTCGCTATAAAAAATTTAAACCCACCAGCGCCAAAATTTTACGCGTCACTCTTCCTCCAAAAGTAATAAGAGTCGATATCAGTTTATAATCTTTGTATCGATAGTTTTATTAAGAATTCAAAAGTGTGTTATTTATCCCTGTTATATATCCCTGATAGTTAACCAATAATTACTGATTTCATTTATATTTCATACTGAAAGACATAAATATATAAGTTTTCAAATGAATATAAATATCTGCTTATCGATGTAACATTAATGGACTATCGATATGCTATACACGCGCTGGCCGATGGTCACCTTAATGCACAAAGCAAAGAATGGAATTTTGGTATTAGCATGTTGTTAAAATACGGTCACCTTGGCTGACAGGCGAGGAAAATTATTTATATTTTAGAATCCACGACGCTTTGCATACGAAAATTATCAAAATATTATAGTTACGCACGAATTTGGAACGCATTCATGCACAAATGACAAAGTGTGGCATTCAAAAGGCCAAAACTATGTGCTATTTGTGTTTAAATGGTTACGCAGCAACCAATTTACACATAAAAATATAGCCAGGCACCGCGGCCATCAACAAAAAACTAAAAACTACGATAGAAATTTGCGTGCGCAAACGGCAATACTGCATGCTAGAAAATTTGAAACGTGCAAACCCTCTCAAAAAATGCGCTCACCATTTCTAGTGTAATTAATAAAAAAAAAATTGCAGCAAATTTGCTGCCGCTGCTTTGCGGTGGTGGTGCAAAAAGAACATAAAATCGGTGGCAAGAAGAAGAGCCGCCAAGTGAGAAAATTGAAATTAAAAAAAAATACAGCAAAGCAAAGCAAAGTAAAGATAATCAACCGCTACGGAGTGCTCCGATCGAAATCAATTAATCATATCACATCAAAATAATAAGAAACGCTTAATTATTGCAACGTGCAGTCGACTCATTGTGTTATTAGTGCTGCAGGTGCTGCTGCTGCTGCTGCTGCCGCTGCCGTTACTGCTGCTGCGGCTGCTTGGCGCTTCGCTGCTCAGACGCTGTCAACGCTGACGACATGCGCGCGTAGAGTTGCCAGCTCTGAAATAGCCAAGGTAGTCGCATTTCTGGCGGCTTCTATCATCAACACGGATCAGCATTCTTTTGGACCCTTTTCGGTTGGTAAATTGTTGCAGCATCTGAATGAAGTAAATACTCAACGAGTTCCTTATATTTTGTTTGGCACACAGGTTGGCAGTCCCGTTCCGCAACCATCGAGGACATCATTTTTCAGGCAAAGTTTCTTTAAATATAGACGCGTCGTGATCCCGCGGATCAGCGACGCCATTAATTAGATATTTCGTTCGCCCCGTTGTTCAAGAAAAGCTGCCACCATTCGGAAGAAAAACACTTCGAATATGACCCACAATATCGGTATGGCGCCATATCGTTTGCCGGGTCCAGCGGGCGGTCTCTGCCCGCCTGATTTTAAGCCACCGCCCCCAACGGATATTATCTCGGCGCCGAGTAATCCGAAGAAACGGCGGAAAACATCGAATGCGGCCAATTCGGCGGCGGCCGCTGCTGCAGCGGCAGCAGCTGCGGCGGCTGCCGCTGCCAATTCCATGCAACAGCAGCAATCGGCGCCGCCCACACCTCAAGATCTGTTACCACCGCCGCCCATGGGCGGCTTTGGTGACACGATCGTTGCGTCCAATCCGTTCGATGATAGCCCCCAGGTATCAGCTATGTCCAGTTCGGCGGCCGCTGCCATGGCGGCTATGAATCAAATGGGCGGCGCTGGCGGTCCTGGTGGACACTTTGGACCGCATCCGCATTGGGAGGAGCGCATGGGCATGGGCATGCACCCTCACATGCATCCACATCATCCAGGTGCCGGCGGCGGCCCCATGGGCCATGGGCCACACGGACCACATCATATGGGTGGGCCACCACCGATGCGTGGCATGAGCCCCTTGGGACCTGGCGTGCATCCGCATCCGCATGGCATGGGACCCGGCGTTGGACTACCGCCGCACATGAATCACGGACGAGCCGGTGGAGTTCCCATGGGCAGTCCAATGGGTGCTATGGCTGGCATGGGCGGCATGAGTCCAATGGGCAGTATGGGTGGACCAAGCATATCCCCACATCATATGGGCATGGGTGGATTGTCGCCCATGGGCGGTCCCAATGGGCCCAATCCGCGTGCAATGCAAGGCTCGCCCATGGGCGGCGCTGGTGGACCGATGCCCGGACAGAACTCACCTATGAACTCGTTGCCAATGGGCTCGCCTATGGGCAATCAAATTGGCAGCCCACTGGGTCCAGGGCCTGGACCTGGTCCT